>OU015462.1:61337641-61353470 GCA_907164805.1 Brachyptera putata
CGAAGACAGTTCCCTTCCGTCCCAAGTCACTTCCGTCCTGAAACCAGCCCGACACTTGATCGTCGACTGCGCGTGCGAGGGTCGCTTGGTAAGCGCTATAGGTCGAGTATATCTAGGCCAAAGATCGACCTATTTCCGTTATTGGAATCTGTATCTGAATTCTTGACTTAGTTTTATTAAACTGCGAATTAACATTAAGTATGTGTCTGCGTTCGATTCATCGTGTAATCCGTTCCAGTATCCATCAGAATATTTTTACAATTATTCTCTTTGTGAATAATCCTCAACATTTGACTCCTGCTATTTTATTTTATTCAATCATAACAATATCTTTTGTACCGTAACTAATATCTTAATTATTACATTCTACTTTTATGGTACTATTTTATACCTGACGATACCCATACTTTGTACTAAATAGCCCTACTGGTCCACGAGACGATAATAAATACAAATACAAGAAATTAGGTTCAAGTTATGGAGATAATTACGGTAAGTCTTGCTCAAGAGAATATTCTCCGAAAGATTATATACTACTAGTTTTTTTGGAGCATTTTCTTCCTAATGGAAAAACCATCAAATAATGATGAACAGTTCAAATGATGTGTGTTTCACGACAATATAATGAAGCTTGGAAAGGTGCAAGGATTTCTAGCCTTGTGTTTTTGACTTTGAGTTGGTTGAGTTGAATTCATGAAGAATGTTGACTTTTAAATGGAAATCTGTGAATCCAGGGATGAATCTGATGATAAAGTTCATTTTCTAATTCAGAATGAGTAACGGATGAAGTGGAAATGCCTGTTCGTAAAGGCAAATTGTTGTTTGAAAAATTACTTGATTGGATTCAGTTTTGTGCATCATTAATTGTACTGGTGGTGAATGAAATACTATGATGTCCACTCTGCACCTTACCTGTATGGTTTTCCTAAAATTTTAACAACAATTTCTGTTTTTCGTCATTAAATGCGCAATAAATACTAATTTTATATCTCAATTCTATATAGGGGTCAAAGTAGGGATAATGATGTCCATATTTCAGCTAAACTAGCAATGCATTATCAAAGCTTGATGAACAAACATTATGATTTCACTCGTAATGACTTGTAAATTGCGTGGAAAGTTTTTTGTAGAATATATGCTCAGAATTATTGCATCCAAGAGGAGAATATTCTCCAGAAGAGAATGCTCAAGCATTTTGTATCACTACGCGTGACAATTATGCGATATGAGAATTACTTACACCCTCCCCTCTTGAAGGCATTGAAAATATCTCTGATATTCCCCTTTATTTGAATTTTGATATCTCATACCGTTCAAAAGTTATCACAAAAAATTGATATTCCACTCAATTGTGGTGCGCGCATATAGGCCTACATCATCCATTATTGAGAATGTAGCACGTACTACATTCATTTTCAAATAAGAATTCCGCCAATAATGTTGAAGATTTTATATTTTCAATTTTTTATTGGGTTTAGGGCTTAACGACGCATTGTAATGATAGCGGAGATCTATTGATGTCGGATGGACGAGTAATGAGATCACATCGTATGATGAGATGAAGGTGTCTTAATCTTAGGTAATGGGAAGGAAGCAGTCGTGGCCTATATTGCAGGAACTATCCCAGCATTAGCCAGATAAGACTACAGAGGGAAACCACGAAAACCCTGTAAAGATGGACGGTGGCGGGGATCGAACTGGGTTCGAAATTCTCCTCGCCTCCCGGATCAAATGAAGCGAGCACGTTAACCACTGTGCTGCATGTGCCGGTCGCACCTTAATTTCCTTCATTGTGTAAACTTGGGTATATTATGTCGGGTTCAGGGAATACTGGAGGTTATTCTTATTTAACAATAAAGGAACACAAGTATAAAGTTAACTGGTGGTTATATTCGGTGAAATACCGTACAATGTTCATGGCCAAGAGATGCCATGATCTGGCCCGGATGGCGACCAAAAATCTACTGAAAACAAAAAAACTTATCCTATAACTACAAAACGGAAGTTGTCCCACAAGGGAGGACACTAGTTTAGCGGAAGGCTGCTAGAGGGCGCGCAATATCCTGATTTGAGCGCCCTCAACATTTACTGGTACTACAATTTAATTAAACCGCTCACAATTGGCTTGCAAATTAGTCATGTAGAATCAAAGATTTCGGTACGCCTTGAAGTGCCACCTTTCCGCGGACCTACCACTGTTATGTTGGACTTTCAGTTTGGTTACAAATGTTATTTTACTATTGTCATTCTACATCCAGACAGTGTACAAATAAACCATTGTTGAAACAAATATTATCAATTCATCACTATGTGACATAACTGGATGATTAGACATCCGAGCCGAACGAAGGTTCTCGCTTCTTATTGACACACTGTCTACTGTTCTGTCAAGTATACACTGATATAATATACAAATATACAAAAATACACTGACCAATAGTCGTTAGGCCTACCATGCGATACATCGACTCTGGGCCCTTACAGTTACTGCGACCGCCACTTGAACTAACGCCTATAGGCCTGGCTAAAGCGTTAAAGAGACTAGGAGTTCGGATAATGTTCTCTGGGAGAGATAAATACTATGGCAACATGTTCAGTATTTGTGTACTTCCATTGTTGTTATAGCAGAAAATCCTTTCACTGTTATTGAGGTGGGCTACAAATATTCTTGTGAAATCTTCGCTAACGCTCATCTAGAACTAGGCAAACGCAGCAAGCATTGGCCGATGAGCTAGATCTATGTGAAGTTGGCCTATAATCGAAAACTCTACACACCTTGATTCATATAAAATATACTTCATTCGGCTACTATCGAATCTAGGGAGCCGTGAATCTTGGCAACATTATTCTGCTATTATTATTTGATGAATAACAAACATTTGTGAAATTATTTTCTTCAAAACGCCTGGATCAGAACTGCATACAAATCCGTGAATAATGTGTATTATTATGTATTTATATTCAATGAAAATTTGGTGCTATTTGGAGAGATTTCATTTTTCAAAATTTCCTTGCACAGCCTAATGGTATGGGGTTTTTCGAAACTGTTGAGATAGTATTTCCCAAAATGGTCCAACCGATTCAACCCCAAAACCATAAACACTTCTCAGTTGGATAAGTGTGCAAGTACCAAACAAGTTTCATATCGGTCGGTCAAACCACGCGACCTGTGCAGTGGTTAACGCGCTCGCTTCATGTGATCCGGGAGCCGAGGGGACTTTCGAACCTCATCGTCGACCATCTTTACAGAGGTTTTTCATGGTTTCCCTCTGTAGTCTAGGCTAATGCCGGGATGGTTCGTACAATAGGTCGGCCATGACCGCTTCCTTCCCACTATCCTAGAACCTTCATCTCATCATCCCATCATATCATTAATCATCCACCCGATGCCATTAGATCTCAGTTATCATAACAGTGCGTCGTTAAACACAATATAAAAATACTGGGATGGAGGTTTTCCCATATAGGCCTACACTCGACCAGAGAATATCCAGGGAATATCTTGACTTGGGTGACCGGTGACCATCGCATTTTGAGTTTCATCCCCCTCGCAGGATCCGGACACTTTGACGTGGTGTGGGGCTTGCGTGACCCCGTGATATCTATAGCTCCCAGCAGGGTCACCGATAACGATAAAGTCTGGACCCTCACCGTCAATTGAATGTACCTTCATGTCGATACCTTTCACGACCCTGTGGAAAATTTTCCAGGGAAAATCGCTAATTTTCCGACATCCCTCTGCACAGGGGGGTGTTCACGAATTTTTTTCTGGAGAACCAGACATTGGATCGAAACAAAATAAGAATTTTCCGCAATCAATTGAATGGACCTTCATGTCGATACCTTACACGACCCTGTACAAAATTTTCCAGGGAAAATCGCAAATTTTCTGACACCCCTCTGCACGGGGGGTTGTTCACGAATTTTTTTACGGAGAACCACACATTGGATCGGGCCAAAATAAGAATTTTCCGCAATCAATTGAATTTATCTTCATGTCGATACCTTACACGACCCTGTCAAAAATTTTCCAGGGAAAATCGCAAATTTTCCGACACCCCTCTGCACGGGGGGTTGTTCACGAATTTTTTTCTGAAGAACCACACATTGGATCGAGACGAAATAAGAATTTTCCGCAATCAATTGAATGTACCTTCATGTCGATACCTTACACGACCCTGTCAAAAATTTTCCAGGGAAAATCGCAAATTTTCCTACACCCCTCTGCACGGGGGGTGTTCACGAATTTGTTTCTGGAGAACCACACATTGGATCGGGACAAAGTGAGAATTTTCCGAAATAAATTAAATGCACCTTCATTTTGATACCACACACGACCCTGTCAAAAAATTTTCCAGGAAAAATCGCAAATTTTCCGACACCCCTCTGCACGGGGGTTGTTCAAAACCTGTTTGTCATAGAACCAGACATTGGATCGGGCTGAAGTTTAAAATTTTTGCAATCGATTGAATGTACCTTCATTTTGATACCACACACGGCCCTCTTAAAGCTTTTCCGGGAAAAATCATAAATTTTCCGTCACCCGATCTGCAGGGGTTTGTTCAAAACATGTTTGCCGGAGAATCATACGTCGGATTGGGCCGAACTTAGATTTTTTCGCATTCAATTGAATGTACCTTCATTTTGATACCACACACGGCCCTGTGAAAACTTTTCCGGGGAAAATCATAAATTTTCCGACACCCCTCTGCACGGGGGGTTGTTCAAAACCTGTTTGCCGGAGAACCAGACATTGGATCGGGTTGAAATTTAAATTTTTCGCAATCGATTGAATGTACCTTCATTTTGATACCACATACGACTCTGAGAAAAAAATCAGAGAAAATCGTGAATTTTCCGACACCCCATCTGCAGGGGGTTGTTCTAAACATGTTTGTCATAGAACCAGACATTGGATCGGGCTGAAGTTGAAATTTTTCGCAATCGATTGAATGTACCTTCATTTTGATACCACACACGGCCCTGAGTGAAATGTTCCAAAGAAAATCGTGAGTTTTCTCACACCCCTCTGCGCGAGGGGGTGTTCACGAATTATTTCAGGAGAACCACACATTAGATCGGGGCGATCAACATCAAAATTGACCGGAGTAAATGAAGGGAGTACTGAACCTTGCGTTTGTATTTGTATTTTATTTCATTTTCTTGACACTTCTCTCTTCATCTATTGTCGTCTTTCATTTAATTTCATTTCATATCATCTTATTTTACTTTTCTATTTCTCTCCATCTCTCGTTCTCCATATGCTTGAAACATCCCCAAACGTTAACAACCATGGCAAAGCAAAACGGACATGAACAAGGCGCTAAATGACCTCGCTGTGTTTTAAACCCTATAACACTAACTTGAGTTTCATCCGGTTCCTGCCGAGTGTGCGAAATCTCAACACCTTGGCCTTCAACTTCTCCTCTAAAAACCTGTCGAACACGATTCGTGTAGACATTGAGGACTTTCTTGTTCGACTGTGACCGCTTTTTCTCGGCTGCGATTATAACCATTGACTATGGATCAACCGTGAAATTCAAAAAAAATATCTAAAAAGTTTTATACCCAAAATACTTACAATAACATAGAGACAAAATTACAGATACAATTATACTAGAGACAAAATTACAGATATAATCATAATATAATACCAAGTTCTTAATTAAGTAGTATAATCTAGGTAATCTTGTTTTTAAAGTGAAGGAATACCCACATAAGCAAAGCTTGTGTGTGGGAGAGGAGTCAAAGAAGGATTTTTTTTGTATAGCAAGATGGGAGTTTTTACAGATTTTTTTTTTTTCAGTACCACGTACACGTCCAATATTTTTAGGGTTTTATATGTAGTAATATTGTTCTTTTCTATTTCTCTCACTTGTCTTTTGATCTGCAAGTAAGTCTGATTTTATTCTTGATGTGAAGGCATGATGTTAGGTGTTCTGGCAGACGACCTCAGGTGGATTCAATTCTGCGTCAGCTGCATTGTCTGCGTGCTGAAGCCAGCAGTAACTCGAGCTGATTGCCTGCTAAGCTCGATTACTTCTGACAACCTGGAGCCCACTGCAAGCAGACGAGATGCGTGTCGTCATGGTTACAAGATGATGAAACAGTCTGTTGATAACATTGTATGGAAAGAATGGTATAGTTTTATGAGCACCTTTATGTTATAAGACGTATGTTCTTGTGTCCCCAGGTCCTAGCTTACTCGTCAATATTGATCCAGGAAAATATGATAAAATGCCGCGTTGCCCTTCACACTATGTAGTGATACCAGCAGATTGTTTGATAATAATAATTAGAAGTATTATTATAACAACAATAATTATAATAATAATTATATCTATTTTCGTCCAGAAGTGATCAATTACATGATATCGGATAGGTCAAATAGGCCTACAATACACAATATGGGGAAAAAAAACACAAAAAAAAAATATATATATATATAAAAATTATAAAAAAGATTCAATAAAAGTCACACATTTTTTAGTTTGTTCCAATTTTGTGAGGCCTAAAGATACTAAATAATCATCTATTGAATAAAAACACCTTAAAAAAACGATACAATATAAAAACGACAAGCAAATGTGACCTTAGGCTCTGAATTGTCCCCAAGAAACCACAAATGCCTGCCATGTTATTAGTATGGGTGTCGGTACACCTTCTCTATATTATGATGCAGTCTGTTGGTATCACCACATCGTGGCCTTGAAGGCAGGTTATTGCGATAACACGTGTTTTTTACGATCGCTTCTTCTGTACTTGAATCTTAATGGCCGTGCCTTGATTGTACTTATAGGCCTACTGTACACATACTACGCGCATACTCAACTGTCTAATTAGTGTTTTAAGACGTTCGAATGGTATAATTACATCCTGCTGAAGCTTATAGGCTTATGTTATTGCCTCGGACAAATTTCAAATAGCCGAAATCTCTTTCCCAGAGTTCAAGATGTAAAAGAGTTGAAAGTTATGACCGTCACATCGTATTGTATTGTATTGTATTTATCAGCATTCCATGGTACAACTGTTCACTTGTATGATTACATTATGAAGTACCGAGGGGTTAGCAACTCGTTAATTTAGTGTACACACCTGATTTCAGGTGATTTCAGGTGATTTCAAGAGATTTCAGGTGATTTCAAGAGATTTCAAGAAATTTCAGGGGATTTCAAGAAATTTCATGCGGATTTCAAGTGATTTCAGGGTTTTTCAAGGCAAGTGTACACCGGATTTCAGGAGTTGTTATCCCTTGTGAAATACAAAGGTTATAAAAATTTGTCAAATCTGAAACTAGAATTAGAATATGATGTTAATATAACTATTACTATAATAATGAAAAATAAAAGAATACAAAATGAAAGAATGAATCCATTAGGGCCTATTTCTTTTTTTTCATATTTATTGGGCTCAACGACGCACTGTTATGATAACTGAGATCTAATGGCGTCGGATGGATGGTTAATGAGATGATGGGATGAAGGTTCTTGGGTAATGAGAAGGATAGTGGGAAGGATGCGGTCATGGCCGACTTATTGTAGAAACCATCCCGGCATTAACCTGGACTACAGAGGGAAACCATGAGAAACCCCTGTAAAGATGGACGGAAGCGGGGATCGAACTGGGTTCGGAATTCTCCTCGCTTTCCGGATCACATGAAGCGAACGCGTTAACCACTGCGCTACATGTGCCAGTAGGGTACACCTGTTCACTTGTATGGTTACATTATGAAATACGAAGGTTATCAAAGTTTGTCAAATCTAAAACTAAAATTAAAATATTATGTTGATATAACTATTACTATAATAATAAAAAATAAAAGAATACAAAATGAAAGAATGAATCCATGTAGGCCTATTTGTACTCAATACTGGCATAGCTTCAAATTCTGAGCTGAATACAAAATTTGTTAGAAATAGAACGATATTTTCAAGTTCCGTTATTGATTCTTCCAGTTCATCCTCCCATATCCAAACATTTCATTATGTGAAGAATAATGAAATAAATAATTAATTCAATCGTGGTTCTCGATCGAACGGTTACTCCCATGCAACACGTACGATGAATTATCTCAATATTTGCTTCTCGTTCAGCAACTTGCCTTTCATACTTCCACATTTTCCTTCTTTGATTGTGTGTGAGTTATATTTGTTTGTTCATCAGATGAGCGATAGCGAAAACATCCATCCCACTCTTATGGAGCTTTGTGTGTGTGTGTGTTCTTTCTGTTTGTTTGTAAGCACTGCACAGGTCGCAGGGTTCGACTCATTGACATGAAACTTGTTCTGTACATGCGGACTTATCAACCAAACTTAGAAGTTTTTATTGTTTGAGTCAAATCGGTTCGACCAACATCAGGACAATTCCAAATTTATTAAGGGTTGCAAAAAATAATCTTCCTTTCGATAAAAATCACTCGTGAATTTAATTTCAAGTCGGAAATGAATGTATTTGTATTTATTGTGAATCGAGGTCCTATATTTATTTTGGAACTTGGAACCTTATATTTAGAATATCTCCTAAAATGATTGTTGTGACTTGACTTGTTTTTGCACGAACCCCCTCGATTTAATTATCTTACTATTTATCCTCATGTAATCCATATTCGTAAATCACTTCTCTCTCTCTCTCTCTCTCTCTCTCTCTCTCCTCTCTCTCCTTCTCTCTCTCACTCTTTCTGTCTCATTGACGCTCTCGCTCCCTCTCTCTCTCTCTCTACTTCTCCCAAATCAGACACGTCGTCACAGTTCTTGAGTCAATATCAGTATTATTTACAATGACTAATAATAATCGGAGATATTAAAAGTATTGATAATGTTCAAGGTATAACATTAGTCGGCTCCCAGCAGTCACGTACACCCACGTCTGCGTTGATCATACCAACACGAGAACAACTAGGAAAACGCATCATGAGCGTTGTAAGATGAGCGATAGGCATATTCATATGAAATGTTATGAAAAGCTACAAATGCATCTTTACTTCCAAACAATCATAATATCACTGCCTTCCTGGTTTATTCATTACTCATTCATTTATCAAAGCTGCTAACGACCTCACCAACAGCTAGGCTATACGGGGGTACGAAGGAGCGGATGGTTATGAAACGATGAGGTGGTGATAGATGAAAGGACGTTTACAAAAACTCGTGCCTTCTGCGGGACTCGAACCACGCCCGACCTGACTTCAGTTATGAAAATGTCGCGAGAAAATTTTGGCAAAATTAGTTGAAAAATTATTCGAACCGCCACATATACACTGAAACCAGTATATGGTTAGCATGGACAAATGTAAAGTCCGGCAATGGGAAACAGTTGGCCGGCGCAGATGGCTTGTGCGCGGGCGAAGTGATTGGGGAAAGCCGCACTAGTCGAGCTGGGGACTTGAAACATGAGCAGGTGCCCGAGTCCGCGCCTGGTGGAACAGTTGGCCGGCGCAGATCGCTTGTGCGCGGGCGAAGTGATTGGAGAAGGCCGCACTAGTCGAGCTGGGGACTTGAAACATGAGCAGGTGCCCGAGTCCGCGCCTGGTGGAACAGTTGGCCGCGCAGATGGCTTGTGCGCGGGCGAAGTGATTAGAGAAGGCCGCACTGGTCGAGCTGGGGACTTGAAAACATGAGCAGGTGCCCGAGTCCGCGCCTGGTGGAACAGTTGGCCGGCGCAGATGCTTGTGCGCGGGCGAAGTGATTAGAGAAGGCCGCACTGGTCGAGCTGGGGACTTGAAACAGGAGCAGGTGCCCGAGTCCGAGCCTGTGAAACAGTTGGCCGGCGCAGATCGCTTGTGCGCGGGCGAAGTGATTCGAGAAGGCCGCACTAGTCGAGCTGGGGACTTGAAACATGAGCAGGTGCCCGAGTCCGAGCCTGGTGAAACAGGTTGGCGGGCGGAACAGGCTCTCCGCCCGCGAAGGTGAATTGGGAAAGGCGGACAAGTGTGTGAAAACATAAAGTCCGGCTTTGAGAAGTCTTTTTAGTACTTTTTTGTTATGCATATCGTTCAGTGAAGATGATAATATATTAGGATGCATTCTTTTGAATTCGTTCCATTATCTGTCTTATTTGTTCCATGATATTTTGTAGTGTTTTTTTTTAGGTGGTGGAGAGGTGGGGGGAGTAGAAGGGATGGTTTACTTTTAGCTGCGTTCCGGTTCCTTCCCATTTACAAATGAATCCTGGATGCGGGACTTGTAGGAACTACACGTGAATAGGTTGAAATAGTTCCAGGAAATATCGATATACATTATTGAAATTCATCACAAAAAGTTGCGTTAAAAGTTTATCATTATTATTATTTGCGTTATATTGTTACTGCGTAGAATGTGGTATATTTGTTTCATTTCAACAACAACAACAAAAACTTGCAGATAACACCGATGTATTCGAGGTCGGCATAATTCGCGAGTCGCACTGAACAATGAGCAATGAGAACCAGAATGGTGTCCATTCTACTCACTTGGGACTTCCGTGTTGCCAACAAATGAACAAAATAAACGATGACAAGTCGTTATATTATATGTTCAATCACAAATGTGTGGTCAGGAAACAAATGAGGTGTGGAAATGGAGTTTTTTTTTAAATGAAGTAAAACATCATGAATGGTTGTATTCACCAGTGAAGGCCGCCGGAATCTGTGAAAACGAGAGTAATCATCTGATCTCGATGCAACTTCAAGCATTTTAGTGTTTTCAAGAACAGCTTTGTGTTTCCAGAGGTAGACCTAGCTACCCAGTCATAGGCCTACATTCATACGTTGATAGAAGTAACACGACTCTGGAAATGACACAATGGCGTTGAGAGGGTGGTGGACGACTCGAGTATCCAACGACTGTCCATCACGAGTTATTTTTTTTCATATTGGGTTTAACGACGCACTGTGTTGAGGACCAAGATCTATTGGCGTCGGTGAATGATATATGAGATGATGAGATCATGAGGTGAAAGGTTATTTTATTATGTGTTTTTGGATAGTGTGAAGAAGTCTGTCGTGGCCTGTTGTTGAGGAACTATCCCAGTATTAACCTGAACGACAGAAGGAAACCACGAGAAACCCCTGTCAGGATAGTCGACTATAGCAGATATCGAACCCCGCTCTCCTGAATAACGGTTCAGTGAGATAACCACTCGACCACTTGTCTCAGTACTAATGTTTTCCCCAAGATCTCCAGTGATGATTATTCCCACCCAAAGATTAACATGAAATTCATAATCTTGTGTAAAGTATCACATTTCGACGCTGGGTTGGGTATTTCTTCCAATATATTCTCCTCATTTCTCTCTGTGATAATCTTCTGATATACTTGAATGATTGTATTTTGATTAGACATTGATAGCACGACGAACGTGCTTGAGGAGACGGCGTATCGACCTCGATATGGAGCTAATTTTATCTCACACGTAGGCCTATTGTCCACTGCTATCAATGATATTATCGATTGTTTATTGTTTCTTTTATTATTGTTTGAAATAGCCACCGATTAGGTACAATGTTCTAATGAACTGTCGAGTGCGACGTGCTAATAGAGGCTGGACATGGGCGTCGGCAGCGGGGAGGGGGAGGGGCAAGGGGGGGCACTTGTATGGTTAGGCGTCCATTTTTCTGTTCACTTTCGACGCGCGAGTCAATAATACCTTATTTCTTTTAACAGATTGGTAATTGCGTGAGAATGTTTACAATTACAGCATCCGAGTAAGCTTGCTAATTCCTAATATTGGTACTTCCTGATTCCTGAAGGGTCTAGCTTACACACTGAGAATTTAACAGGTCTTTCTTCCCAAGAGTTGGACGATCCTAGTAATTGTTCGATCCCTATTCTGAATGTATTTATATTTCAAATAAAGGCCTACTCTTTTCACCTTCAACATTTATATTATTCCACCATATTATGCCTTTTTCTACCAGTGAACTTTGACCTTTTCTTTTTCAGACCTGTTTACTTTTTTTTTTGAAGGTAGTCTCTTCTTCCCAGATAATAAGCGATTCCCTATCTCTTTCCAAGCATGTTTTCCTCCGTCTGCTTGTAAATGCAGCGCAGGAAACGACCAACAGCGACTCTAGTCAGCACAGAATAGTTCAGAACTGGCCTGCATCTGAACCATGTTACATTGCTCGTTCACGGCCTGTTGGACGAGTGCGATGAACTTGATTCCACTTGGGTACATTGACCTCAACTTGTCGGCTGAATCCATCGTATAGATCAATATAACTTTTTATTATTAACTTATATTGAGAATTGTAACCGAGGGGTTAACAACTCCTGAAATCCGGTGTACACTTGCCATGGAATCCCTGAAATCACTTGAAATCCGTATGAAATCTCTTGAAATCTCTGAAATCACCTGAAATCAGGTGTACACCAAATTTGCGAGTTGTAAACCCCTCGACATCAACTTGGCATTCTGATGTGCACCCGATTTTTATTCCGGAATTACGAATGATTTTTTTGATTTCGACTTTCTCTATATGATTTTTTCATTTCGCTTCATTTTTGTATTTTTTTTCAATTTCTATGATTTTTTAATTTCAATTGATTTTTTTGACTCCATATGAGATTCTTTTTATTCAATATGATTTTTTGGATTCCGGTGATTTTTTTAAAATTTGAAGTGATTTTTTTCAAAGTGTTCACCTGATTTCAGAAGTCGCCCCACTCTACTGATGACTACGATCCATTGGTATAAAGGCGGACTTTACATTTGTCCGCCTTTGTCAAAACACCTTCCCGCGCGTACGAGCAATCTGCGCCCGCCAAATGTTTCCCATTGCCGGACTTTACAACTTCCAACATTTGTCCGCAGTGAATGCTAATTATGAAATGATGTGATGATGAGATGAAATGTTATCTTATTGATTGTATTTGGATAGTGGGAAGGAGTCAGTCGTGGCCTGTTGTTAGGAACCATCGCAGTATTGACCTGAACGACAGAGGGGACCACGATGCACCTCCTGTCAGGATGGTCGACCAACGACCATGACGGGAATCGAACCCAGGTCTCCTGAATGATTTTAGTGGGCTAGCCATTTGACCACTTGTATATGTTACATATATATTTAATGTTTGTATGTATTTTTATAATATATGATGATTTATTCAATGATAAAAATTCAAATATCAAATTCCAAATAGGCCTATATATTATTTTTAATCATTTTTCATCTTGATTAGATGAAAACAATGTAGTCCCTGATTGATACGTGAATAGTAATATATCTCCACCTATTGAGTTCATCACAAAGAATTAATCATTCACATTATTTATTTTCTTCAAGTTATCTCGTATTACAAACATAAGCATCTTCGATTGATTGAATGTAACGATTAGATACACACAAATAATGATACATTTGATAAAAAGAAGTCTGTTAAAATAAGGGCATCGATTGATTAACGGTGAAGTGGATATTGGCAACTATGGACATTTCATATCTATCTGTGAACCTATGAATTTTTAGATTCTTCAATTTGGCCTACATAATATATCAACCTTCATTTGGATTTCGTATTATTTAATGTTTTTCATGAATATAAATCTTTATTTAGATTATGTCATGTTATACATGATTGCCGTCAGACACATAATAATAATCAAATTAAAAATTAATGAAGTAAAGAAAAACTGAAAAACACACAATAATAATAATAATAATAAATCACACTTGAATGATTGATAAAAAAAAAATGATTTGTTTGTAGAAAATAATGAGAGAATATTAAACAATAATGAAAAAGTATTAGTGTGAACAGTCATATGAAAATAATATAAAAATAATACAGAAATGACGAATAATTAAGCTATAAATGAGAGTATAAATGGTTTCTCAGAATGCATTGACACGAGATTGTTTGATGAGCTCACAATAGCAATAACTGAAATTGAGTGCTCGGAAATATAATACTGTATTTTAAATATGTTTATATACATTGTATTATCAAAATACAGAACCCACATAAGCCGAAGTATATTTGTGGGATCGAAGGAAAAGTTGATGACATTTTAAAAAATAAATGCGAGGAAGTGGGGAGGTTCTCAATAAAATATGTTGGTACATAGATTTGTAAGCGGGGTGAATCTAATGTATTTGGAGAAAAAAATGAGTTCAAATGTAAATACTGATATAGGCCTATAGTAGAGATTGTTGGTTGTTAAAACTGAATGTTGCGAGGTTCAGTTCATATAGAGACTGTCGTAGTATAGTGTAGAGCCTATTCGTGACCAACACATTGTATTATTACATTGCATATCTATCTGTAGATCTATGTTTTTTTTTAGATTCTTCAATTTCACTTTCATATCAACATTGTATATGTTATTCCATTCCAATTCATTTCGTCGCTTGAAAAGATAAACAAAGGTTAAAATTTGAGATAGCATTCGTATAAAAAAACGAATAAATAGACATGTGAACCATAACGTCAAATTTCAGATGAATAGGAAATACGATTATAAATGTTTGAATAACAAAACATTCATTGGCAAGAAATCAACCGGAAGCATTATTATTTTTACATTCTTTCTTATTTTTATCTCCAGTCATGGTTGATTTCGTTAATTGGAAAGTTGTTAATGTATTATTCTACAGGCCTGCATGAAAACACACGGAAGTCAATCACTGAGCTTTCATTTAAGGTGTCCACAGTCTCCATAGGGCAAAGAGTTCTCACCAGAGTGATTATTTTGTGAAAATATTATGGTGACTTCGTTATGGATAAGTAATATTCTAGTAAAGTTCTCTGAATGGTGTGAAGCAGTTTCAGAACAATAAGTTCATCCGGAAAGCCATCTACGATTGTTTATGGTTTAGTTGACACTGAAATTGGTCACAAAACATGTATTTCGCATTACATACACCATTAGATTACTTCTTGTGATATTCCATCCTGTGTTGGTTTCGATGTGTTCGTAAAAGAACTGAATTAAAAGCTCAACCGCATGTTTTTGGCAAACAAGATCAGGGAAAGACACCCCATTTTTTGTTGTAAATCAAGGCAACATAAATTAATTATTTGTATCAATACAATTTCAGGTTTGCTGATGAAATTTAGCTGGACTGAAGCCGGACTGACAGAGGAAGGTTCACTCAACCAACGTTGCAATTGTCCGAGCAATTGTCATTTCGCAATTGTCATCTCCATTCTAATAATCTACTGGGTTTATATATGGATAACGCTTCAACGTATTTTTAAACTAGTTTTTCCAAAATATTGTCGGAATTTTCACATTTTTTTTTTCTTTCTAATTTCAGTATACAATTCCAACAATAATAAATCGATAAACAACAAAAAAGTTCTACGTTTCTGTGGTTTTGTCACATTTATTTCGTTACTATTATAAAGTTCTTGATGTCATTCTCTAGACCTACAAGAAAACCATACGGAAGCAATTCCCTGAGCTTCTACTTCCTCCCAGCTGGCAACATGGTCCGACTAGACTGCTATACCTGCTGGAGTTGCTCGCAGCGAACCCCCGGTCGCTCAGCGCAGTGGGGCCAGGGGACGGCCGTTGCTGATCCGGCTGTACTCTCCACTTGCGAGACGCAATAGAAGTGCAGCGTGGTCTTCCGACTCGCTCGGGGGATATGGGCGTGGCCTAAGAGCCTTGGGCTGGAAGCTATTTTTGGAATCAACACTCACTCCAGGAGAGCCGGTTTGTTGATCAATTGAGATTAAATACCATAAAAAGATACCTTTTATACCTAACCATACCTTTTTAGTTCTAGCATCAGCAGAGTTTTATATATAAACCAAATTGTGTATCTCTCTCTTTTTCTAGCTCTCTCTCTCTTCTCTTCTCTCTCTCTCTCTCTCTCTCTCTTTTCTCTCCCCCCCCCTCCCCCTTT
>OU015462.1:61353970-61380365 GCA_907164805.1 Brachyptera putata
CTTGTGTATTTACACCACATATACGCGTATCAACTGTCAAGTTCGTGTTTTTTACGATCGCTTCTTCTGTACTTGAATCTTAATGGCCGTGCCTTGATTGTACTTATAGGCCTACTGTACACATACTACGCGCATACTCAACTGTCTAATTAGTGTTTTAAGACGTTCGAATGGTATAATTACATCCTGCTGTGTTTTAAGAAGCTTATAGGCTTATGTTATTGCCTCAGACAAATTTCAAATAGCCGAAATCTCTTTTCCAGAGTTCAAGATGTAAAAGAGTTGAACATTATGACCGTCACATCGTATCGTATTGTATTGTATTGCATTCCATGGTACACCAGTTCACTTGTATGATCACATTAGGAAATACAAAGGTTATGAAAATTTGTCGAATCTAAAACTAGAATTAAAATATGATGATAATATAACTATTACTATAATAATAAAAAATAAAAGATCGAATCCATGTAGGCCTATTTGTACCCAATACTGGCATAGCTTCAGATTCAGAGCTGAATACAAAATTGGTTAGAAATAGAACGATATTTTCAAGTTCCGTTATTGATTCTTCCAGTTCATCCTCCCATATCCAAACATTTCATTATGTGAAGAATAATGAAATAAATAATTTAATCGTGGTTCTCGATAGAACGGTTTATTAACACGTACGATGAATTATCTCAATATTTGCTTCTCGTTCAGCAACTTGCCTTTCATACTTCCACATTTTCCTTATGTGGTTGTGTGCGAGTTATATTTGTTTGTTCATTAGATGACCGATAGCGAAGACATCCATCCCACTCTTATGGAGCTTTGTCTGTTTGTTTGTAAGTACTGCACAGGTCACAGGGCTCGACTTATTGACATTAAACTTGTTCTGTACAGGCAGACTTATCCAACTTAGAAGGGTGTATAGTGTATGAGTCAATAGAATTACTTTGAATTACGTTGAATTATGCGGGCAGCGGTTAATTTGTACCAGAACGGCGTTCAGCTTCCTTTTTTGAAACCGGTACGCATGTTCCAGTTTCAAAATGACAAAACAATCTACGATGGGGTGGAATTTCATTCATTCACTTATAATTTTGCCGTGCAATATAATTTCTATAGATGAATAAATATTTTCCTATACTGTATGAGAACTTTTTTTAGAACTATTTTTGTTATGAATATCGTTCAGTGAAGATGATAATATATTAGAATGCATTCTTTTGAATACGTTTCATTGCCAAATTAACTAGTCTGTCTAATTTGTTTCATGATATTTTATAGTGTTGATGCTTTTTTTATGTGTTGGAGAGGTGGGGGGAGTATAAGGGATGGTTTACTTCTGGGTTCTTTCCGGTTCCTTTCCATTTCATTCACAAATGAAGTCTGGATGCGGGACTTGTAGGAACTACAAGTTAATAGGTTGAAATAGTTTCAGGAAATATCGATAGACATTATTAAAATTCATCACAAAAGGTTGTGATAAAATAGTTTATTATTATTACTCTTCGCGTTATATTGTTACTGCGTAGTATGCGGTATATTTGTTTCATTTCAACAACAACAAAAGCTTGCAGATAACACCGATGTATTCGAGGTCGGCATAATTCGCGAGTCGCACTGAACAATGAGCAATGAGAACACAGAATGGTCTCCATTCTACTCACTTGGCACTTCCGTGTTGCCAACAAATAAACGATGACAAGTCGTTATATTATATTCAATCACAAATCTGTGGTCAGGAAAACAAATGAGGTGTGGAAATGGAGTTTTTTTTAAAGAAGTAAAACATCATGAATGGTTGTATTCACCAGTGAAGGTCGCCGGAATGTGTGAAAACGAGAGTAATCATCAGATCCCGATGCAACTTCAAGCTTTTCAGTGTTTTCAAGAACAGCTTTGTGTTGCCAGAGGTAGACCTAGCTACCCAGTCATAGGCCTACATTCATAGCACGACTCTGGAAATGACACGATGGCGTTAAGAGGGTGGTGAACGACTCAAGTATTCAACGACTGTCCATCACGATTATTTTTTCATTTTCATATTGTGTTTAACGACGCACTGTATTGAGGACTACGATCTATTGGCGTCGGTGAATGATACATGAGATGAAGGGATGAAAGGTTATTTCATCAGGTGTTGTTTTTGGATAGTGGGAAGGAGTCGGTTGTGGCCTGTTGTTAGGAAATCATCCCAGATTGACCTGAACGACAGAGGGAAACCACGATAAACTCCTGTCATAATGGCCGATCATGGCGGGAATCGAACCCCGGTCTCCTCAATGACAGTTCAGTGAGATAACCACTCGACCACTTGTCTCAGTAATAATGTTTTCCACAAGATCTCCAGTGATGATTATTCTCACCCAAAGATTAACATGAAATTTATAATCTTGTGTGAAGAATTACATTTCGACGCTGGGTTGGGTATTTCTTTAAATATATTCTCCTCATTTCTCTCTGTGATAATCTCCTGATATACTTGAATGATTGTATTTTGATAAGACATTGATAGCACGGTGAACGTGCTTGAGGAGACGGCGTATCGACCTCAAAACGGAGCTAATTTTATCTCACACGTAGACCTATTGTACACTGCTATCAATGATATTATCGATTGTTCATTGTTTCTTTTCTTATTGTTTGATTTTGTTTGAAAAACCAACCGATTAGGTACAATGTGCTGAGTGGTCGAGTGCGATGTGCCAATAGAGGCTGGACATGGGCGTCGGCAGGGGGGGGGGCAAGGGGGGGGGGCACTTGTATGGTTAGGCATCCATTCTTCTGTTCACTTTCGACCCGCGCGAGTCAATAATATCTTATTTATTTAAACAGATTGGTAATTGCGTGAGAATGTTTACAATTACAGCATCCGACTAAGCTTGCTAATTCCTGTAGGGTCTAATTCCTAATATGGGTACTTCCTAATTCCTGAGGGTCTAGCTTACACACTAAGAATTTAACAGTCTTTTTCCCCAAGATTTGGGATGATCCCAGTAGTTGTTCAATCCCTATTCTGAATGTATTTATATTTCAAATATAGGCCTACTCTTTTCACTTTCAACATTTATATCATTCCACCATATTATGCCTTTTTCTACCAGTGAATTCTGACCTTTTCTTTTTCCGACCTGTTTACTTTCTATTTTGTGGAGGTGGTCTTTTCTTCCCAGATAATTAGCGTTTTCAATCCTGCTTCGTATCTCTTTCCAAGCATGTTTTCCTCGTCTGCTTGTAAATGCATGCAGCTAACTGGTGGCGCAGGAAACGACCAACATCGACTCGAGTCAGAACAGAATAGAATAGTTCAGAACTGGCCTGCATCTGAACCATGTTACATTGCTCGTTCACGGCCTGTTGGACTAGTGCGATGAACTTGATTCCACTCGGGTACATTGACCTCAACTTGTGGGCCGAATCCGTCGTATAGATCAATATAACTTTTTATTTATTTTCTTATATTGGGAATTGTAACCGTGGGTACAACAACTTGGCATTCTGAAGTGCACCTGATTTTGATTCCGAAATCACGAATGACTTTTTGATTTCATTCATTTAGGATTTTTTCATTTCGCTTCATTTTTTCTATTTTTTTTTTTTTTTAATTTCGAGTGATTTTTTAGTTTCACCTGATTTTTTTGACTCCATGAGATTCTTTTTATTCAATATGATTTTTTGGATTCCGGTGATATTTTAAAATTTCGAGTGATTTTTCTTCAAAGTGTATAGGCCTACACCTGGTTTCAGAAGTCGCCACACTCTACTGATGACTACGATCCATTTCCATTGATATAAAGGCGGACTTTTCATTTGTCCGGCTTTGTCAAATCACCTTGGCGGGCGCACGAGCAATCTGCGCCCGCCAAATGTTTCCCATTGCCGGACTTTACAACTTCCAACATTTGTCCGCAGTGAATGCTTTATGAAATGATGTGATGATGAGATGAAATGTTATCTTATTTATTGTATTTGGGTAGTGAGAAGGAGTCGGTCGTGGCCTGTTGTTAGAAACCATCCCAGTATTGACCTGAACGTTAGAGGGGAAAGCACGATGCACCTCCTGTCAGGATGGTCGACCAACGACCATGACGGGAATCGAACCCTGGTCTCCTGAATGACAGTTAGTGGGCTAGCCATTTGACCACTTGTATATGTTACATTATATATTTAATGTTTGTATGTATTTTTATAATATATGATGATTTTATTCAATAATGAAAATTCAAATATTAAATTCCAAATAGGCATATATATTATTCTTAATCATTTTTCATCTTGATCAGTTGAGAACAATGTAGTCCCTATTGATACGTAAATAGTAATATATCTTCACCTATTGAGTTCATCACAAAGAATTAATCATTCACATTATTTATTTACTTCAAGTTATCTCGTATTATAAACATAAGCATCTTCGATTGATTGAATGTATCGATTAGATACACAAAATATACAAAAAAGAAAGATATACAAAAAAGAAATCTGTTGAAAAAAGGCATCGATTGATTAAAGGTGAAGTGGATATTGGCAACTATGGACATTTCATATCTATCTGTGAACCTATGAATTTTTAGATTCTTCAATTAGGCGGTAGGCCTACATAATATATCAACTTTCATTTGGTTTTCGTATTATTCAATGAATGATTTATAATTTATAATGAATACAACGAATAATTTATTTTAAATATGTATATATTATACATTGTATTATCAAAATACAGAACCAACATAAGCCGAAGCATATTTGTGGGATCGGAGGAAAAGTTGATAACATTCGAAAAATGAAATGCCAGAAAGTGGGAAGTATTCTCAATAAAAATATGTTGGTACATATATAGATTTGTAAGCGGGATGAATTTAATGCATTTGGAGAAAAACAACAAATGAGTCTAAAATGTAAATACTGATTTATAGTGGAGATTGTGGGTTGTTGAAACTGAATGTTGCGAGGTTCAGTTCATAGAGACTGTTGTATAGTGTAGTGTAGAGCCTATTCGTGACCAACACATTGTATTATTACATTGCATATCTATCTGTAGATCTATGTTTTTTTTTAGATTCTTCAATTTCACTTTCATATCAACATTGTATATGTTATTCCATTCCAATTCATTTCGTCGCTTGAAAAGATAAACAAAGGTTAAAATTTGAGATAGCATTCGTATAAAAAAACGAATAAATAGACATGTGAACCATAACGACAAATTTCAGATACAGAAGATATACGATTATAAATGTTTGAATAACAAAACATTCATTGGCAAGAAATCAACCGGAAGCATTCTTATTTTTACATTCTTTCTTATTTATATCTCAAGTCATGGTTGATTTCGTTAATTGGAAAGTTGTTAATGTTATTATTCTACAGGCCTGCATGAAAACACACGGAAGTCAATCACTGAGCTTTCATTTAAGGCGTCCACAGTCTCCATAGGGCGAAGAGTTCCCACCAGGGTGATTATTTTGAGGAAATATTGTGACTTCGTTACGGATCAACATATTCTAGTATAGTTATCTGAATGATGTGAAGCAGTTTCACAACAATACGTTCATCCGGAAAGCCATCTACGATTGTTTATGGTTTAGTTGACACTGAAAATGGTCACAAAACATGTATTTCGCATTACATACACCATTTGATTACTTCTTGAGATATTCTATCCTGTGTTTGTATCGATGTGTTCGAAAAACAACTGACTTTTGGCGAAACTAAAAGCTCAACCGCATGTTTTTGGCAAACAAGACCAGGGAAAGACACCCCATTTTTTGTTGTAAATCAAGGCAACATAAATTAATTATTTGTATCAAAAACAATTTCGGGCGTGCTGATGGCATTTAGCCGAACTGATAGAGGATGGTTCACTCATAACAAACAACGTTACAATTGTCATCTCCATTGTAACTATAGTCCCAATTATCTACTGGTTTTTGTATATGTAACGGTTCAGCGTATTTTGAAACTAGTTTTCCCAAAATTATCTCAAAATTTTCACATTTTTTTTTCTTTTTAAAATTGTAATATAGGCCTACAATACCAACACTAATAGATCGATAAATAACAAAAAAATGTTCTACATTTCTGTGGTTTGTCACATTCACTTCGTTACTATTGTAAACTTCTTGAAGTCATTCTCTAGACCTACAAGAAAACCATACGGAAGCAATTCCCTGAGCTTCTACTTCCTCCCAGCTGGCAACATCGTCCGACTAGACTGGCTATACCTGGCTGGTGTTGCCGCAGCGAACCCCCGGTCGCTCAGCGCAGTGGGGCCAGGGGACGGTCGTTGCTGATCCGGCTGTACTCTCCACTTGCGAGACGCAATAGAAGTGCAGCGTGGTCTTCCGACTCGCTCGGGGGATATGGGCGTGGCCTAAGAGCCTTGGGCTGGAAGCTATTTTTGGAATCAACACTCACTCCAGGAGAGCCGGTTTGTTGATCAATTGAGATTAAATACCATAAAAAGATACCTTTTATACCTAACCATACCTTTTTAGTTCTAGCATCAGCAGAGTTTTATATATAAACCAAATTGTGTATCTCTCTCTCTCTCTCTCTCTCTCTCTCTCTATTGTTTATAGATCTATATATAACAAAATATATAATGATCCATTATCATATTCAGTAGGCTTGTAAAAAAGGTCCCACATTTCATTTAGAGTAAATTCACGCTATTATTTACTCCTGATTATCCTGATTATTGTTTGTTCAACGACCCCACCAACAGCTAGATTATATGGGAGTACAAATGAGCAGATGATTTATGAAACTATGAAGTAATGATAAGTGAAAGGGCGCTCACATAAACCCATGCCTTAAGCGGGACTCGAACCCACGCTCAACACTGACTTCAGTTTTAGCTCTTATTCGTGTGAAATCATGCATCCAGGCAGCTCCTGATTGACTGCACGTAAGTCGTCTCCCACAGGTGTCAGGTCAAAGGTCAAAGGGATCACAGAAAGGCGCGCCAACTCCAGTCATAAAACCGATTAGAAGGAAAATATCGATCCACTACTGATAGCGCATGTCTGTAGCTAGCGTACGCTACGGGCGAGGACGCACGTGAGCCTAGCGCTTGTATACAAACAAGTGGGCGTGTTCCTTTGCTCGCAGTCGCTCACTGCAGTCGTCAGTCTAGATACAACTCTCGTACGAGCAGGCCGTGGAATCAAGCGAGATCAAAACAAAGCTGTGTTTCTGTAGCCATAGCAACGTGTTTTGTGGGCAGGAAGTGTCAATCATAAGCACTAATCTTACGGAAGAGTTTGATGTAATATAATCCAACGAAGAAACTTTTACAACAACGTTTACTCTGCCGTGAACAACGCTCCACATAACAACGTAGTTCAAGAGAAATATACTCTATTAGGTTATATTACAACTATTCTCAAGATCAATGAACTTGGTTTCTTTCAAGTCCATTATCAGACAGGTGTATTAATAGCATACTAGCGTGTGTAGGATACTATTGAACAGTATTGTGAGTGCTATATAGTCATGGATGTGTACGGTTACCTCCCCGACGTGATCTCGTATTCGTCCTCAATGAGGCACCCTTTTGGGGCCCAACAAAACAGCTGGTCCATGGAGACCCCCAAAGGTGAGTTTATTCATGAGAAACATTCTTATTACCTCGGCTCTTGTATTTCTGTATGCGTTAGAACGAATTGAAATGGTTGACGCTACTCTAGTCTTGGATGTTGGCTATCGTAGCGATGAATAGGAACAGCATTCCAGAGCTGTGTAACTATGGTAAAAACCACATACGTACTGTCACCGCGATACTATTTACATTACTGTTTATTATATTGCACCCTGTTTTTAACATATTGTTGTTGAAATTGAATGCTTTTCAACCTTTCCGTGCTTGAAAGCAGAAAGGCAAATATACGTATATGGTGCACGTAATTCTTTCTCGCATCATTTTTTCTGCCGACATCGAAGTCGTCTATGTTGTACAAACCCGAGGGGTTAACAACTCCTGAAATCCGGTGTACACTGCCATGAAATCCCTGAACTCTCTTGAAATCCCTGAAACACTTGAAATCCCTATGAAATCCCTGAAATCTCTAGAAGTTCCTGAAATCCCTATGAAATCTCTAGAAATCTCTTGAAATCCCTGAACACTTGAAATCCTTATGGAATCTCTTGAAATCCCTGAACTCTCTTGAAATACCTGAAATACTTGAAATCCTTATGGAATCTCTTGAAATCCCTATGAAATCACTTGAAATCACTCGAAATCTCTTGAAATCTGAATGATATTAATTTCAGAAATTAATCTGAGGGAAAAGTTGATCGTCGAAGTGGCTTTCAAACAAGATCACTTTCAATGTGGACTCGAGCGCAGTTTTTCCTTCTGGCTGGGGTTAGTTTTCTCAAATGTTCACCTCAAGCAAGAATATCTTACAAATGTTGTGACTTGACTATTGTTTCCGTCTTATTTAAAACCTACTTGCAGACTAATTCTCGCTTCCGCTTGCTCGAGCTGGAACTGTCTTGGCACCGCGGCTAACCCGCTAGTGATGGCAAGACTTGCTATTTATAACCAGGATAGGTTGCGACCAGTTTTTAGGTCAGGGAGTGTTCAAAACGAGTTGTTCGGTTTCTGCTCTTTTAGTTAGGAGTTTTTTTTCAATAACATCGAAACTTGATACAAAATCATTGTTCCCCAATTAAGGCTATGGATGGAAGATTAGATCGTTTGAACGGGCACCACAAGGGCGATCTTACCACCGCAAAGAATAATTAAAATATGATAACTCATTTAACGAACAAATCAAATCTTAAATAAGGTACTAATTTCAGGGTTAGAAAACAATTCAAACATTCACAGTGGGGAGAAAAAATCTTGAATCTTCTCATTATCTTGATCTTCTTCTTCTTCTTCTTCTTCTTCTCTCATCTCTCTTTTTCTTTGTTATTGTATTATTAACAAAATTCATCATTTTGTCATCATTTATTAGTTTAGATTTATTATCATCGTAGGTTATTAAAATACAATATTTTAGATGAGCGTCAGCGAAGACATCCATCCCACTCTTATAGAACATTGTTTTTTTTTTTTTTTTTGGTTTTGTAAGCACTGCACAGGTCGCAGGGTTTGACCGATCGACGTGAAAAACTTTTTCTGTGTACGCAAACTTATCGAATTTAGAACTGTATAGTTTTGGGGTACAATCGGTTGGACCATTTTTGAGAAACATCATCTCAAAGATCCTAAAAACACCATAAGATTGGGTTGGGCGGAGAAAAATCGAAAAATAGAATCCATCCAATATATTGTAGGCCTAATTCAAATTTTCCTCAAAAGTAAACACGAAAATGATACACATTATCAAAAATGTGTATGCAATTTGGACCAACCGTTTTGGGCGATATTATGTGTACGGTATAAGATATCGGAATTATAATGAAAAATCTCAAAAAAAAAATGATATAAATGATAATATCAAGTACATCAATTCATTCTGTATTTCATCAAATTGTTGAACTATGCAACTATTATCTATATTTGTTTATTATACAATTGAACCTCAAATGTGATTGCGTGAAAAGTCATACATACATCACACTCGTTAGAGAACACATTTGCCTGTAGAAACTAGACATTACATTGGCTCAAAATTGTTTCTATTTCATCGTTCAAGACAGATTTTGACTCAAAATTGTTCCTATTTCATCGTTCAAGACAGATTTTGGCTCAAATTTGTTCCTTATTTCATCGTTCAAAACAGATTTTGGCTCAAAATTGTTCCTATTTCATCGTTCAAGATAGATTTTGGCTAAAAATTGTTCCTATTTCATCGTTCTAGACAGATTTTGGCTCAAAATTATTCCTTATTTCATCGTTCAAGACCGATTTTGACTCCAAATTACTCCTATTTCATCGTTCTCGACAGATGTTGCTTGTGAGTCTGCATCTTGACTGTTGCTATCAAGAGAATAGAGAAAGAATACAGTATGGTCCACGCATAACATGTGCAGTCATGATGTGAGACTCGAGCACCGTGACATAGTTCTAGACTAGGCCTAGATCGGATAGTTCGGCGGAGAGAAAGTCGGGGAAAAAGAAAACAGTCTGAAATGTAAACAATGTTTGCTCTACGGTTCATATACAGTGAATTAGTATGCGGGTGGGAGTGAGATGGACGGAGTGTTGCGTAGGGAAGAGTGAGATGGACGGAGTGTTGCGTAGTTGCATGTATAACTACCAGTTAATCAGGTATGTTTTTTCATTTGGATGCAAATTAATCCTCGACTGCATTTAACTGGAGTAATACTGGATTGTTGAGGCCCGATGTGAGCAGACGACAAAACAGACGTTCAATTAAGGGGGTGCATTGCAAGGTGCTTATAGGACTAGAGAAATGTATCGTAACTATTTTCTCCCATGTTCACGAATCAGTGTATTGTTGCATGAAAAGTATATCAACTCCAAGATCCATTCATGATCTTGGAGTTGATATACTTTTTATGCTCTTTGATTAATATGACATTCTTTTTTTTGTGAATTCAATCAGTTTTAAGATGATCAGTTTAAAGACTGAGCAAAATGTCGGTGAAACAATTAGCGGTGCAATATGCGTGGATTCTGGATTCAAATTAGCGTAGAAACATTTTAGAACTTATTCAAGAGTCCATGGGAGTCGATTTAGCGGGATATCAGTTTTTATGGTGATAGCTTTCGAACGGTATGAGATATCGAAATTCTAAGAAAGAGGAAGCACATACATTTTCAATTCCTTCGAAATGGTATGAGTATATATCTATCTATATATTTTCTCCAATATTGCTTAACGACCCCACCAACAGCTAGGTAATACGAGGGTACGAATGAGCGGGTGATAATGAAATGATGAAGTGATGATAACTATTTGTCTCATAGCACATAAATGTCACTCGTATTATATCGCTGAAATAACCGTACACCCGTGACAATCTGTGTGATTTGAGATAGTTCTAGATATTACTCATACCACGTCAAAGGTATCGACAATATCTGTGTTTCCTTGATAGCAGAATATCGATATCTCATACCATTGAGAAGTTATCACCAGAAACCTGGTATCGCCTCCCAGGGACTCGATTATAGCCTACACGTGAATCAGTGGCCGTGACAATGAGAGGGACTGACCAAGTAACCATGACAATGAGAGGGACTGACCAAGAGGGCTTTGTTACATCAAGGAGCCTTGATTAATGGCCTGGAACACCACACATCCTGTCGTCCCACGCTCACCAGGTCACGTGGCATCTCGGCGTCCCCTAGCATGCACCACGCTCTTAGCGGTGGTTGGCGGTACTACAGGGCATAAGGGGTGTGGGGAGGGTGGAGACAAATCTTAATTGAGCGTTGTGTGAACTGTCTTCGTATCTCTTCAGTCTCTAGTATCGGCATATTGTTGTATTATTGACAGTAGGCACGTCATTATGCTTCTCCATTATGTACCGTCATCAATCAGCATTGCGTCTCAAACTGTTGAATGTCGTTGAAGGTTAGGATGTAAATGACGGGTCCACTAGTCATGTATTCAATCATTGGTCAGGTAGACTTAAAGGAGATCAAAACCCTGAAACTAGATTCTAATGAGAAATGACGATTGTTCCACTCGTTTTAGAAAAAAACTAGAAATCAACATCTCATTTTATAGTTCATATATAAATTTGTTCTCCAGAAAACGGCTCTTTCCTCAAGTCGTGACGTAGACATCACACGATTTTGTTCAAGTTTCTGTATAAAATCGGTAATGCCTCTACGTCATGACTCGTGGTCTCTGAAGGACAATATTTTAATTGTAATTTCTGAAATCAAGATTATTATTTCTAGATTTCTCTGAAATTGAGGAAATTAATATCGTCATTATTCAATTAATGTAGTTAGGCCCGGTTTTACGAATCTTAGTTAAGTACTAATCCACTAACTATTTGTTGATGGTACGAAAATATCATATGTAACCAATGGTGATAACAAGTTAATCCGCTAACTATTGCTCAATCCACTAACTATCGATTCGTAGTTAAGGAAGTCCTTTAACTTCCCAGTGTTGACAACGTGAAATATGTGTCGTAGTTTATCACCATCACAGTGTTGCTTGCCATTACTTCTTCCTGCCACAATATTAAGACCCAGCTTTTCCTCATCCGTTTACTCCACTCATATAAACACAGTTATTACCGCCTTGTTTTGTTCGCAGAGAAGCGCACCAAGAAGGTCGAGAAGAAGTCTTCCTGCGACGATTGCCCGATCTGCCAGGAGCGGAGGCGGCGGCCCCTGGCGACGTACATCCGCAGCAAGTCGCGGCAGGATCGCTGCGCGTCCAGCAGCATCTCCGAGGACAGCGAGGAGGTCTGCGAGGAGGAGCAACAGGCGGCGCAACAAGTCAACAAAACACCTGTCAAGAAGTGAGCAGCCGCTGATGGCTGGCGTCAAAGACTATACAAGATTGTGATATTTTTAAAACAGACTGAAATTTATGAAAAATTAAGGGACATCAAAACCCTTCCAAAAAGAGTGTGAAGAATAATGATATATTTATTTTCCTGATTTTAGAGAAAACTAGAAATCATCAGCTCAATTTCACAAATTCATTCCGTTTTTTTTTCTGAGTTGTGGCCTGGACATTACTTGTTTCTGTTTCTGAACAGAGTCAGTAATGTCTACGTCATGACTCATGGTCTCTGGAGAAAGATACAAATATTCATAATCTATCAAATTTAGCTGATGATTTCTAGTTTTCTCTGAAATTATAGGGGAATAAATATAATCATTGTTCAATTAAATCTAGTTTCAGGGTTTTGATGTCCTTTAAGTAGTGCTGTCATATGAGAAAAAAGATTTGAAATAATTATGGCGTACATTTACAATGTTATCATAGTTAGTTATGAGGTTTAATATGTAATATTTCACAGCTTGTGTCTAACCTGTCAGAAATTGTGTTTCAAGTTATCTTACTGTGTAGAAATAATATTATCATTATCAGCCTGCATTATGCTTGTTATAAAGTATTATCTATACAGATAAGGTGAAGGTTTACTCTTTTAATATGTCAAAATACTCTAGTTTATAATGTCATTGCATAAATTTATATCTAAAATATATAGTATTCTATCAGGCTGAAACATATGGAGAATATTTTATTGCAATTGAGGCAATAATCGTAAGTGTAATTACGGGGGTGCATGCATGCACAGTGCTTTTAATCATAGATAAATTCGTGTTTTCATTTTTTCCCTAGCTCACGAACCAGAGTGATTGAATAAGAAGTATACCAACTCCAAAATGTTATGCTCTTCGATCAATATGGTATCAAATTCTTGTGAATTCAATCAATTTCAAGATAATACGTCAATGAATTTCATCACATTCTTGATATTCATTGACGTATTATCTTGAAACTGATCGAATTTACAAAAAAAAAATATATATCAATTGGAGGGCATACAATTATTTTGGTGTTGATTCAATTTGATTGAATTAGACTGGCTTGTGAATATTGAAAAATATAGTAAAAGTGAATTCCTCTATTTTTATAAGCACCTTGCATTTACCCCCTTGAAGTATGAGATTAAACAATTTTATCATGAGAGAGAGAAAAAATGTCATTATGTTATTCTATCATGAAAAAAAGGTTTTTCTCTCAGTTCCAGAGCTAGATTACGTACTAAAATGATCCAGCATGAAAAATGTCTGAATATTGGATCATAGCGTCGGTCTCTTGACAGATGAGGTCTACATATCACACATTCGAGTTGGCTACTTGCTGGTGTTGTGGTTCTCTTGAATCGAAATAAGAAACTGAGTGAACCACAGGAGGGTTTCCACAGTTGGTTTCACAAGTTTTCAACTGCGGCTTGAACTTGTAAACTGTTTCTCCGAACATGTTCGTTCAAATTTCTTCATATGTTTATACAATTATAACTACGCTTAGTCTCTTTTTATACATTTTATGAATTAGATTGTAGGTTTAGTGTGTCAAACTGCATACCGGTACAAAGTGATCGATTACTTCTATTGTAGTCGTCTTATCGCTCTTCGCGGGCGATTCTATGCGAACACTTAGTTATAGGAAAGTGTCTTGTCTTCTGCTAGCATGTAAGCCATGTTCGATACAAAGTGCTGTTCAAATACTTGTTTCAGTGATCACAAAAACTCTGTTGAGGGAAATATGATTGAAGGGGTGCATGCTCATTGCTAATGCATCTTTACTATTTCTTCCATGTTCAGGAACCAGTGTAATTGAATGGAGAGTGCATCAACAACAAGATAATTGTATGCTCTTTAATTAATGACATTCTATCTTTGTTACTCAATCAGTTTCAAGATAATACTTCAACGAATACCAAGAATGTGGTTAAAATCATTGACATTTTATCTTGAAACTAATTGAATTCACAAAAATAGAATGTTGTATCAATTAAGAAGAACAAATTTATCTTGGAGGTTGATACTTTTTATTGAATTACACTGGTGGGTGAACATAGAAAAAATTGTGAAGATGAATTTCTCTATTTTCATGAGCACCTTGTATGCTCACCTTTCAGGATCATACGTTATGTTAGAACTGAAAGATATGTGCAATTAGGTGATGAAATACAGCGTTAGACTTATATTTCATACATTATTAGTGTTCTTTAATTTCGGATCTAGAATGCAATTCTGAATAATGTTATCAAATACATAAAAGTGCAATTTTGTAAAGTGTATTGTTAAATCGCAGGCTTGAATTATTACAGGAAAGATATATTTGGAAGAAATTAAAAGTATACGAATAAGGATGAGTATAATTTGATCAACCTTGGTATACCACATGAATCCAGATCATCCACCTTAGGCCTACAGCATGCATATGCGACCCTGAATAACAACGATCCTGAAAATCCAGATCTTTTAATCGATCGATATTGGTCCTAATCCATTGAGAATAGTTTTTGTAAAAAAACGAGTTTTGATTCTTATTTCTGAAACTGTGATGCGATTTCTAGTTTTCTGTGGAATTGTTGAAGTAAATATCTTCATTATTTGCTAGAATCTAGTTTCCGGGTTGTGATGTCCTTTAACAATAGTCATGACGCGAATAACAGACCGGAACTTGCGCATTCAGCAAAGCAATGACGAGTAGCTTGTGCCCCCCGGACGGGTTAGCGTATTGTTGTTAAAGCTGTCCTATTAGAGTTGGTATATTATCTATTTATACATCCTAGTTACACGTTTCTCCTACGGAATGTAATGATATCGAAATGGAATGTGTTCATAATCATCAATAGTGTCCATGTAGGGAAAACCACTACAGTATTATGTATTAGTAACTTATTCCAGTCGTCAACACAATATTTATAATTTGAATATAATATCATATAACGTGAAATTGTGAAAATGTGAAATGCTACAAACTGCTTATTGGTATTAGGTCCACAATCAACAGAGGTGGGCAAAGATACTTACAAAATGTATCTTAGATACAAAATACAAGTTACTCTCCTGAAACCCTGAAAGATACAAGATGCAAGATACATTTTCAAAAAGATACAAGATACTTTTACCGTAACATTTTTACAACTACTGTTTTTTCCAAATATCACAGCAAATCAGTGATGGTTGCTATTCAACTCCGATACCTACTTTTGATTGATTCGATAATAATAACAACCCATGAAATTCAATCCATAAACACTTCCGTGGCCAAAAGCCTTCACAAATAAGTTTCGAAAAAGTAAAGACAATATAAAATCGGTAGAGATCATCAATATGACATAAGTATCGAAAAATCGTTATTTTCTCCACGAAAATGTATCTTGTATTTTAAATGAAAGAAAATATACAGATACATTTCTTAATTTTATCTATGATACAAGACAGTATCAGTATCTTGAGATACTTCAGAAGATACATGTATCTTAGATACTGCCCAACTCTGCCCACAGTAGGCTATATTATTCACTAGCAGGTTACTATACACAGCAGGCATCAATGAACCGGCACATGCAGCGCAATGGTTAACGCGCTCGCTTCATGTGATCCGGGAGACGAGGTGGATTCAGGACCCGGTTCGATCCCCGCCGCCGACCATCTTTGCAGGGGTTTTTCGTGGTTTCCCTCTGTAGTCTAGGTTAATGCCGGGATGGTTCCTACAATAAGTCGGCCATGACCGCTTCCTTCTCATTACCCAAGAACCTTTATCATCCCATCATCTCATTAATCATCCATCCAACGCCAATAGATCTGCGCTATCATAACAGTGCGTCGCTAAACCCATATAAAATCACCTCAATTCATGAAGTCCATCAATCAGTGATTATGACCAGTAAGAATACAGCTGAAGTAAACGTCGCAGAGCGTGATAAGCGGAAAGTCGAGCAGCAATGGTGTCAGGGTCGCTGACTCTCGAGCAGGAGCAGGTTGTTCCACGCCGTACATGGTATGCAGTGTGCGGTGCAGGTGTGTTCATGAAGTTGCCTATACATGTAGGCATAAGACGAGAGTGTCTTCTGATAGCGATCGTACAGGAAACAAGGACAAAAGGTAGACCGGGGTTCGATTCCCGCCTTGGACTGATGTTCTTGGTTACCGTCAGTCGTTTCAGTGATTACATAATGATAGTTCCTTAGCATGTCAATGATGACCTCCTTCGTCCCTGGTCCTCACCAGACAGGCTGGTAGATAAACTATGATACAAACGGTTATAGATATATGAAGATATTATGGATATCATATAAAGACGGTTCAGCGTGCTAGCCACTGGCCCACTTGTCTCTGGCGGGACGACCATGGAGTGAATCGAACCCCGGTCTCGTGAATGACGGTTCAGTCGAGGGGTTCACAACTCGCAAATTTGGTGTACACCTGATTTCAGGTGATTTCAGAGAAATCAAGAGATTTCAGGGGATTTCAAGAGATTTCAGGGGATTTCAGAGAAATCAGGAGATTTCAGGGGATTTCAGAGAAATCAGGAGATTTCAGGGGATTTCAAGAGATCTCAGGGGATTTCAAGGGGATTTCAAGAGGATTTCATGGCAAGTGTACACCGGATTTCAGGAGTTGTTTTTCCCTCGGGTTCAGTGTGTTAGCGACTGGTCCATTAGTCTCAGTTAGGATGGTTGACCATGGAGGGAATCGAACCCCGGTCTCCTGAATGACGGTTCAGTACGCTAGCCACTGTCACCCGTCTCTGTCGGTAAATGGTGTTCGCCAGTTGTAGTTCCGGTTCCGCCGCGAGATGGAAATGAGAGCAGGTATTGCCACTAGACGGCAAGCACGCATTTCGTCAACACGCGATAGATTTGTATCATTTTCAGGGACGTCGTTAGGGGGTGTATGGGGAGGGGAGGGGGGGAGGCGCGTCCCGCCAATCGACATTTGCGCCCCACCAATAATGTATCATTCTTTAAAAAACCAAGGAAAAATTTAACCATAAATAAAATATATTGCTGGGAGAAACTGCGAAAATAATTTCGAAAATGTCCCCAATGGTCCAGTTATTGACTCCAAAACTGCTTGTAAATCGCAAAAATCACTTGAAAAATGACCTCATTTCCAAAAATTCACTGCGGGGCTCAAAACGCCATTTCAGCTTGCAGCTGTTGTCCAGCTGGGTGGTCATTTCATTCATGTCACCTGCCACCCCCCCCCCAACCCCCTCCCCGATACCCGTCCCAAAACACAAATCCTATCGACGTCCCTGATCATTTCACATCTCCATCTCAACCTATACATAACTTGAACTATACAAATCAAATTTCATTTTATTTTCCATATTGGATATAATTCCGAAATATGTGTTTTTTGAACATTTTATTTCGGTTAGTTCTGAACCAATCGATGAGAATGTACATCAGTGAAGATGTATGGTATTCACTCGGCATGGTTGGGGGCGTGAACGTTGCTTATCAAAATAAAGATATTCATCTTCACTATTCTTTCTGTGTTCACGAACGAGTGGCATTGAATAAAAAGTATATCAATTACAAGATAATTTCATGCTCTTCAATTAATATCACATTCAAGTTTTGTGAATTCAATCAGTTTTGAGATAATACGTCAATGAACACAAAGAATGTGATGAAATTCATTGTCGTACACTGTTATTTTAAAAAGTCGGATTCTAAACCCTCAATGGGGTAACACATATTAAACCCTGAAAATCGAAGGGTCAAGATTTTGGACGGGTTCAAATATTAACCTGCTTCATCTAAACCCTTTGAAGAAATTTCCTCTCAGTAAGGATAAAATATCCACTGTATTTACTCCTTGAAGAATATGTGAGGTGTCAATAAACTCTTGCTCGTGACAGTAGTCACGTTCAAATCACTCTCAACAGGGTTAAAAGAAGTGAAGAGGGTTACAAATAATCTTCTTCAACTATTCACCATTCAACTAATATTCCACTAAATCGACACCCATGGACACATAATTTCCTCCCCCGACCCGCTCGGGCTAGCGATGTGTTGTCGCAACAGCACCCGGTCTCAAGCCATCTACAGGTGAACGCGATTAACTTGATTCATGACGTCACAATAAAGAATGCCATGCTCCAACCAATCACAGGCCGGCCTTCTAATTGCGCCCGCGGCGTTTTCTCTGGCGTTAACATTTCTAGCCTGCTCAGTCGAATACCTTTCCACGTCGAGCGAGGACGTTTACCATGTAGTTGTGCATCGACACTAATCAACTAGCAGGATATTACTCAAATACTCGGTTTATATTTTATAATTACAATATGAATATCAATAAGTTATAATACAAGATTCACAGATTGAAAGTGGATACAATTGTTGTGTTTGTGACGTCACCGTGTTGCCGGAAACCGTATCGTGGTGTGATAAGACCGGATTAACGTGTGCACAAGGCTTGGCTGGGATATCAGAGACCACGTGACCCTCACAGGTGAGTGCGAGAGAGAGAGAGAGAGACCAGGTGCGTGGGATGGGCCCTTATTGCACGCGATGTGTCGATATAGTAGGCTATACTATGGTAGTAATACATCCAGTTACGTCACAAGCCATTCAAGAGCCGAAACTCAATGCTACGGGTTCTAATGATTCTGTAAGGAACATGCTGGAATCAGATTCTGGAATTCTGGAAGCAGCAATGATTTTTTAAAAGTTACCCTCACCTTGGCCAATTGGTGTTCGAGTTTCGAGTTTTTGGTATTTTCTGAGAAATTCTGTTTATATCCATCGGAAAATAGTTGGTTTCAAAATAGTTGGGTCAAACAGAGAGCAAGACGCCAATAAATCATCGAATTAAACTAAGAACTAAACACACAAATCATAACAATTCTAAACTTGAGGTTACAGGTGAACTCATCACAACAGATCTACAAGAAAATACCACTTTTCAACATGAAAACTAAATGTTATTCTTCTGAGTATCTCAACATCACTAAGAGCCGGTTGTACCAAGTGAATTACATATTTACATATTTTATTTATTCATTACAGATTGTTCATAAAACAGGTGGTAATGGTTACTATACCTAATGAAATTTCAGTCAAACATACTCGATATAATTATACTTCATTTTTGTCTTAGCTCTCTTCTTAAATCACCAATCTTCGTTATGTTCTTGATATTTTCTTCCAATTCATTAGTGAATTATGATTAGTGAATTAGGCAAGAATTAGCAAATCAACTTGTTATCACCCTTGGTCACCCATGTTATTTTTGTACCTCAAGTAATGATTAACTAATTAATATTCAATCATCAGTTGGTACAAAGTAACCAAAGCTCAGCTGCTGGACCCGAGTTGCAGTCTCGGCCACGCAGATCTGTGTTAACAATAAGTAGGCCACAATACTCTATCAGATCTCACGGTTAGGAAGGAGCAACGTTTACATCCTTTCTAAATCCAGTTACCGTTACCTCAAGAGTTGGTTTACTGATGTGATCAGATACATTCTTCATTATTGATGAATAAATACTTCTTCCTTCAGCATAAAGGTTGCCCATTGGACACGGGATAATAGAACAATGATGACAAATTAATAAAGAGATCAATAAGTCATTGAAATGGTGGTTGGTACAAGAAATAATAGTAAGAATAAGATTGAGTTGGAAAAATAATAATACTGTGGTTGATTACTTATTCAGAAAAAGAATAGTGGAAAAAATACAAATGCAAAAACAGTTTATAATATTGACAATAATGATTATAATAATATGTACATAATAATTGAATACTGACAACTACTTGACTTGTTGCAAGACAAAAAGCTTTGGGCAAAAAATTAAAAATCCATCATCTGTAAATCATTGGCTCGTCTCATGAGTGATCTAATTGCTGGACCCAAGTGATTATCTGTCAGCACATTCATCCCGTTCTGACCTACAAGTATACAGTTGTCTTGTTGTGCTCGTTGTCAACGACTGTGATAACACGACATTGACCATGGCTTGGGTGTTGAACATCGAGACACTTCGCGTGATAACCTAGCTTATCATCAGTTATCAGGCATCAGCAAGCGATCAATCTCAGGGAATATGACAATAGAATGAATGGAATCAAGTAGGGCCTAGTGCCCTTACATAACCACATGGAAGTAAACAAAAACACTTTCTATGTGCTTACAAAAAAATCACTGCACCCATAACCAGTGACAAAAAGCCTCTATATAATTATACATGCAAATAGCTGTCAAAATACAGATGTCGATCAGAAAACCATCGAATTAAAGTGAGTTTAGAACCTATAAAAATCAACAAGTCTTACCGTGCCGTAACTTTTTCTGAAAGATATATAAACAAGATCTATCAGTAAACACCAGAAACTCGGAAATCAAACCACTATTGACCAAGGTGAGGGTATCGCCATGGTAACGCGGGAATCATTTCACGAGCATTTCATTTTCGTTCCGTTTCTACGTATTATTATTTATATTCACTTGTTGTTTTCTTGGGGTTTTCTCAGGTTTCTGAGTTTTTTCTTGGATCCAGCTTGATTATCTATATAAAAATACAATGCAATTACAAAAATTTCTTACATGAAATGATCAACTTATATCTAGATATAAAAGTCGACGATGAAAAAAGAACGTTATTGAAAAAAATTACGAATAGTTCAGTTTGAAGATTGAATATCTGAAATAAATGTTTTGTATTATTCATGTCGACTTATTGTAGAGATGATTGTGATAATTGAAGGATGAGTCTTTCAAAATTGAAGTTACTATGTGATCTAAATTGACGGTGGAAATGGCATATGTTTTAAAAAAATTAGTAAAAAAATATGGAATTACACCTCGGGCTCCCAAGAAAAGACCAAAACGTTCCAGTATACATTTCATCAACTTAACACTAATAAAATCAATAAACTTAATGCACAGACAATCGTTGTTGAGGTTTCCACAAAGCATTACTAGCTGACTCTATAATGAGCTAATGACGAATCAAGCATCCTATTAAAGGTATCAGTACAAAGTAGAACAATTACTTCTAGGAACAGTTATTGCCATCACGGCCCGGGGCATTTCTGTTTCCTTGATCTCAATACCGTGATCTAACGTCAAGCCTGCGAATCAAGTGCATGCGGACACAAGGAAGGACAGAACCAAGGAGAAGCTGGCTCCAATGATTCCTTCGAGTCAAGTCAAGCGTGGGTTAGACACTTTTTATAATTAAAGTAAGAAACGTTTACAGAAACCCATGCCTTATGCGGGACTCGAACTCACGCCCAACCTGACTTTGGTATCTACCGCTAGCGATAGTTGACTTAGCCACGGGGGCGGCACTTGGATGGGAATAAATAGGGGTACAGATCACTGGCAATAATACATGATATAGAGTAGAGAACCGTCACTTTCGAACTGTAGGAGGTATCAAATTCTGGAGGCAACGAAACACAGATATTTTGAATACCTTCAAGATGGTGCAACTAAGTGCCGATTGTACCAGCTGATGATTAAGTATTAATGAGTTGATAATTACTTGAGATACAAAAATAGCACATGTATCCAAGGGTGATAACAAGTTAACTTGCTCATTTTTGCTTAATTGACTAATATCACTTGGTACAACTGGCTCTAAGTAATACAAATTTAATGCAAGTTTATACGGTTAAAAATACACATTTTTCATCCGTATACGCTTGACAATGTGATATGAGATCAATTTACTTAACTCACATCATCTTGACCGACAAAATATCTCTGTTTCCACGTTCTCAGAATTCCGATATCTCACACCATTCAAGAGTTATTACCAAAAAGCTGATATTCCACTAAATCGACTACTATGGACTCGTAATGGATATTAGGCTGGAACATTTTTAACTAATTATCACATTTAATTCATTGATTCGTATTTTATAAGTAAGGACATCTGCAGATAACCGCCGAGGCCTGCTCACCCTAATTAGATTAATGAAGCATCATGGGGGTCAGAGGACCTTCACAAGTTATGACGTCAGTTGATTGTGTTTATAATTAGGCCTATTACAATATCGAGGTACGGATTAAACCTGCATTGAGGTTGTTTTACAAACAGTTTAATCGCTCGATCCAGATAAAGCCCTCGTTACCTTGTTCGATGGCTCGGTATCAAATGACCACTGCTTATTAAAACAATTAGTTCGTTGGCCACAAATATAAATATGTTATTATAAGACTTGATATTATTGAATGTGATAATTATACACATGCAGTGAAACACAAATAAAAAACATCATGTATTTACTGGTGTCATTGACTGAAGATTCACCCAGAGGCGGCTGAGCCCTCAAGATTGATCAAGCCGTCAGGTCGTAGCACATTGTGCAAGATGCGGGGCAGTGGGCCATATTGACGTGATTGTAGGGAGATTTAGGGACTATTGGGACGGGGAAGCGCTTGATTGCAGCTGTCAGGTATTCAGAGGATGCGACAGTATATACTTATACATCAATATGGACCAAGTTGCAGAAATAATAAACTACACACTACTATTGAACTTTACAAGTGCATATACCGTATAATCAAGTATTTAAAGTGATTTTTAAATATGCTGATTACGTGCATATTTGAAGCTATTTCAAAACTTCCCAGCAGCAATAATTGCCTATAGCAGCTACTCAATTAATTGAATTCATGTTGGATTGTGTATCAATTAATAATAATAATAATAATAATGTTTATTGTCTTCATAGAGTTGATCACATACATGATATTTAAGAACAGTCAGTGGTATAACAAAAAGTGAATACAACAGATGAATAAAAATAGATGCAATGTACACATAGTAAGTCATTGTGCAAAACAAGACATGATTAAAACATAGAGCAGTATATGATAAATCAGTCCAAATCTAGTCATTCAATAAGCTGAATACAGAACATAAAATTTAAAATGTGAAACTCAATCCTTGTCATTCATGAATTCTGTTACAGTATAATAACATTTTTTCAGAAAATGAGCCCCACTATGTGTGAATACATAACCCATCTAGTAAGCACTTGCTGGCAGTTGTCAATGTATTACCCGGAGTTCGAAGAAGTGTAACAGTAACAGTGTTGTTGGTGCCGGGAGAAAGTATGATAGAAACGCGTATCGCTGTAAGCCATAGCAGGATACGCCACTATGTGGAGTGAATACCCGAGCCATGTTTCCGTTACCATGCCAATAAGATGCATTCCGACAACAACTGAATGAAAGCTACGCGCAGTTTACTGGGGGCAATTATAACATGATTAGATATCCCGGTTATAGCATACTTCTGATCACTATAGAAACCTGGTATTATTTAGGTCACGTGATCTTTCTTGTGATGTAATGCACATGCGTGTACTATTCTGTATTTCGATGAAGCAAATTCATGCATGACTTTGGTCCAGTAATGCTTTGGAGAACATATCATTCATTACTGCATATTCAACTCTTTAATGTAGCGCAGTGGTTAACGCGCTCGCTTCATGTGATCCGGGAAACGAGGGGATTTCGAACCTGGTTCGATCCCCGCAGCTGTCCATATTTACAATTTTTTTATGTCTTGATACAAATTACTAGTTTCAGTTATATACCTCGATTTACGAAAACAAATGAGTGAGTTCCCCTGATCTTGTGTGTCAAACGCATACGGTTGAACTGTTTATTGTTAGCTTAGCCCAAAGCCAGTTGTGTTACGAACACATCGATACCACATACGATACAATACCTCAAGAAGTAATCAAGTGGTGTATGTAACGCAAGATGCATGTTTTGTGACCATTTTCAGTGTCAACTAAAGCATAAACAATCGTAGATGGCTTTCGGATGAGCGTATTGTTGTGAAACTGCTTCACACCATTCAGAGAAGCTCCTTCTAAAATATGGCCGATCCATAATGAACATTGATAATATTTTCAAAAATAATCACCCTGGCCACCCTCGGTAGCTCAGTCAGCTGAGGCACAACTTCAGAGACTGAAGTCACTGTTGGGCGTGGGTTCGAATCCCGCATAAGGCATGGGTTTTTATACACGTCCTTTCACCCATCATCACTTCATCGTTTCATTATCACCCTCTCATTCCTACCCCAGTATAAACAAGCTGTTGGTGTGATCATTAAGCACCATTAAAAAAGAAAAATCACCCTGCTGGTAAGTTTTGTCCCTCTGGTTGCTGGTGCCGTCTGAAGGTGCGATAATTCTTCTTCTTCTAATGTTGCTTAACGACCCCAGCAACAGCTAGGTAATACGGGGGTACGAATGAGCGGGTGATAATGAAACAGTTGAGGGCGTGAATGTGTGCCTATATTGTCGTGGTTTTGCCTCGCCTTGGCGGAGGAGAAAGTCCGTCTGGCAAGCCTTGAGGAGAGGTTGCCACGGCGACAGTTGACAGGTATCTCCTGCAGAACGAAACGCTGTGAGCCGTAGCGTGCGATACTCGACCTCCACGCTCCTTGCATCAGTGGGCAAAAGGTCAGGTCAAACGGGCAATTTATAGGTAATGAGAAGAATTTAGATTCTATTGATTTATCTTATTTTCATATCAATTGATTTTTTGGTTCTTCGAATGTATTATTGTTGGTTTTACTATATTTGTTTGATATACTGTAATTACTAATTTATTGATAATTCATGAAATTAATGCTGACTTACCGCAACATGAAGCATCCAATGTTATTCATAAGTTTCATTGTGAAATATGTCATTTGTGTACAGATTTCCTCGAAAGAGGGTTGAAGGAATAAAAACTACTACTATACTACTACTACTAACGAGTGGGCATCTTTTTTTTTAAATAACATCGAAACTTGATATAAAATCATTGTTTCTCAGTCGAGTCTATAGGGATGGCAGGTAGGATCGTTTGGACGAGGCACTATAAGGGTGATCTTATCGACCCATTTGGTTCAATCCTTGACTCTACATTGCCATTACCGAGATGCAGGTCCACCTCAGCCAGGATAATATTATATCATGATACTGCCCACTGAGACTTCATTGTATATCATTATATTTCCTCTCGATGCAAGCGTGTATCGATTCGGCTGGAGGTTCAGTGAACCTGAACGTTCACACTCGCGGTCAGGTGGAGTGGTCGATCAAGACGATTAGAATGCGTCCTGAACAAAATACACTGCTATTATACGCACTGAAACTAGCGGGCAATGCTCGAACTATGCGCCCCACGTGTAAGACAACTATTTGAAAGAAGCACAACAGTTCAAATGTAATATTCAATGAAAACGTTGACGTTCCCTTATTTCCGAGGGGTTAACAACTCCTGAAATCCGGTGTACACTGGTCATGAAATCCCCTTGAAATCACTCGAAATCACTTGAAATCCGTATGAAATCACTTGAAATCACCTTGAAATCCGTATGAAATCTCTTGAAATCCCCTTGAAATCAGTATGAAATCCCCTCGAAATCCCCTTGAAATCCGTATGAAATCTCTTGAAATCCCCTTGAAATCCGTATGAAATCCCCTGAAATCTCTTGAAATCCCCTGAAATCCCCTTGAAATCCGTATGAAATCCCCTGAAATCCCCTGAAATATCTTAAAATCTCTGAAATCAAGTGAACACCACATTTTTGAGTTGTAAACCCCTCGCTTATTTCATACCAATTTTTAATATTACGAAATTTTGAATGCTCCTATCTGTTGTTGTTGACGAATATAGGGTACAAAAACATATTATGACTTTGACATGACTGTATGTCATATTTATCCATGTTGACATTATTGACCATTCATATTTATAAATTAATACGTAGATCAATATTCTCGAACTTGATATTAAAATGGACACATGAGTGTTATTGTGATCAGAATCAACTATGTCAACTACAAATATACTATTATTTATCGAGAGGTTAACAACTCCTGAAATTCAGTCCACACTTGCCATGAAATCTCTTGAAATCCCCCTGAAATCATTGAAATCCCCTTGAAATCCGTACGAAATCTCTTGAAATCACTTGAAATCACTTGAAATCCCTGAAATCACTTG
>OU015462.1:61380862-61403939 GCA_907164805.1 Brachyptera putata
CAGAACATTTCTTTAATTTTTATCTATGATACAGGACAGTATCAGTATCACCACCTCATCTCTGCCTACAGTGGGCTCTCAGTTATAACATAGCACAGCAGGCATCAATGTAAATAAGCTCGATTGACTGATTATTGACTGCTCAACGACCCCACCAACAGCTAGGATATACGGGGGTACGAATGAACAGGTGCTGATCAAACATTGAAGCTATGCTAATTGAAGGAACGCTTACAAAAGCCATGCCTTGTGCGGGACTCGGAACCCAGGCCCTACGAGGACTTGAGCTACTAAAGCGGTGCCTTAGCTGGATGAGCACGGAGGGAGAGATTGTGGTGCCCCCACACAAACGATCCTGCTGGACATTCTGAGTCTAGATTGGTAAAATATGAATCAGAATTATTTATGAAAGATAATCAATTAGGGTATATAGCCGCCCCGGTGTCTAAGTCAACAATCGCTAGCGGTAGTAACTGAAGTCACCGTTGGAGTGGGTTCGAGTCCCGCATAAGGCATGGGTTCATCAAATCAACTTCATCAATCAGTGATTATGATCACCAATAAGAATACAGCTCGAGTAAACGTCGCAGGGCGTGATAAGCGGAAAGTCGAGCAGCAATGGTGTCAGGGTCGAGCATGAGCAGGTTGTTCCATGGTATGCAATGTGCGGTACAGATGTGTCCATTAAGTTGCCTATACATGTAGGCATAAGACAAGAGTGTCTTCTCATAGCGAGCGTACAGCTAGCAAGGACAAAAGGTAGACCGGGGTTCGACTCCCGCCTTGGTCGACCATCCGGCCTGATGTTCTTGGTTACCGTCAGTCGTTTTAGTGATTACATAATGATAGTTCCTTCGTTTGTCAATGATGACCTCCTTCGTCCCTGGTCCTCACCAGACTGGCTGGTAGATAAACTATGATACAAACGGTTATAGATATATGAAGATATTATGGATATCATATAAAGACGGTTCAGCGTGCTAGCCACTGGCTCACTTGTCCCTGGCGGGATGGTCGACCATGGCGGGAATCGAACCCCGGTCTCGTGAATGACGGTTCAGTCGAGGGGTTCACAACTCGCAAATTTGGTGTACACCTGATTTCAGGTGATTTCAAGAGATTTCAGGGGATTTCAGGTGATTAAAGTGATTTATGGGGATTTCAGGGGATTTCAAGTGATTTCAAGGGGATTTCAGGTGATTTAAAGTGATTTATGGGGATTTCAGGTGATTTCAGAGATTTCAGGGGATTTCAGGGGATTTCAGGAGATTTCATGGCAGGTGTACACCGGATTTCAGGAGTTGTTAACCCCTCGGGTTCAGTGTGTTAGCGACTGGTCCATTAGTCTCAGTTAGGACGGTCGACCATGGCGGGAGGCGAACCCCGGTCTCGTGAATGACGGTTCAGTGCACTAGCCACTGTCACCCGTCTCTGTCGGTAAATGGTGTTCGCCAGTTGTAGTTCTGGTTCCGCCGCGAGATGGCAAATGAGAGCAGGTATTGCCACTGGACGGCAAGCACGCATTCCTTCAACACGCGATAGATTTGTATCATTTTCAGGGACGTCGTTAGGGGGTGTAGGGGGATGGGGGGGGGAGGGGGGGAGGCGCGTCCCGCCAATCGACATTTGCGCCTCACCAATAATGTATCATTCTTCTAGAAACAAAAAAAAAATTTAACCATAAATAGAATATATTGCTGGGAGAAACTGCGAAAATAACTTCGAAAATGTCCACAATGGTCCAGTTATTGACTCCAAAACTGCTTGTAAATCGCCAAAATCACATGAAAAATGACCTTATTTCCATAAATTCACTGCGGGGCTCAAAACCCCCTTTCAGCTTGCGGCTGGGCGGTCATTTCATTCATGTCACCTACCACCCCCCCCTCAACCCCCCCCCACTCCCCCTCACAAAACACAAATCCTATCAACGCGTCTGATCATTTCACCTCTCCATCTCAATCTTTCAACTTGAACTATACAAATCAAATTTTATTTCATTTTCCATATTGGATATAATTCCAAAATATGTGTTTTTTGAACATTTTATTTCGGTTAGTTCTGAACCAATCGATGAAAATGTACATCAGTGAAGATGTATGGTATTCACTCGGCATGGTTGGGGGTGTGCGCGCGTTGCTATCAAAATAAAGATATTCATCTTCACTATTCTTTCTGTGTTCACGAACGAGTGGCATTGAATAAAAAGTATATCAATTACAAGATAATTTCATGCTCTTCAATTAATATCACATTCAAGTTTTGTGAATTCAATCAGTTTTGAGATAATACGTCATTGAACACAAAGAATGTGATGAAATTCATTGACGTCACTATTATTTTAAAAAGTGGGATTTAAACCCTCAATGGGGTAACACATATTAAACCCTGAAAATCGAAGGGTCAAGATTTTGGACGGGATCAAATACTAACTTGCTTCATTTAAAACCTTTGAAGACATTTCCTCTCAGTAAGGATAAATTGTCCACCGTATTTACTCCTTGAAGAATATGTGATGTGTCAATAAACTCTTGCTCGTGACAGTAGTCACGTTCAAATCACTCTCAACAGGGTAAAAGAAGTGAAGAGTGTTACGAATAATCTTCTTCAACTATTCACCATTCAACTAATATTCCATTAAATCGACACCCATGGACACATAATTTCCTCCCCCGACCCGCTCCGGCTAGCGATGTGTTGTCGCAACAGCACCCGGTCTCTAGCCATCTACAGGTGAACGCGATTAACTTGATTCATGACGTCACAATAAAGAATGCCATGCTCCAACCAATCACAGGCCGGCCTTCTAATTGCGCCCGCGGCGTTTTCTCTGGCGTTAACATTTCTAGCCTGCTCAGTCGAATACCTTTCCACGTCGAGCGAGGACGTTTACCATGTAGTTGTGCATCGACACCATTCAACTAGCAGGATATTACTCAAATACTCGGTTTATATTTTATAATTACAATATGAATATCAATAAGTTATAATACAAGATTCACAGATTGAAAGTGGATACACTTGTTGTGTTTGTGACGTCACCGTGTTGCCGGAAACCGTATCGTGGTGTGATAAGACCGGATTAACGTGTGCACAACGCTTGGCTGGGATATCAGAGACCACGTGACCCTCACAGGTGAGTGCGAGAGAGAGAGAGAGACCAGGTGCGTGGGATGGGCCCTTATTGCACGCGATGTGTCGATATAGTAGGCTATACTATGGTAGTAATACATCCAGTTACGTCACAAGCCATTCAAGAGCCGAAACTCAATGCTACGGGTTCTAATGATTATGTAAGAAACATTCTGGAATCAGATTCTGGAATTCTGGAAGAAGCAATGATTTTTTTTAAGTTACCTTTACCCTGGCAAATTGATGTTCTAGTTTCGAAAATAGTTGGTTTCAAAACAGTTGGGTCAAACAGAGAGCAAGAGCACCTGACGCCAATGAATCATCGAATTAAACTAAGAACTAAACACACAAATCATAACAATCCTAAACTCGAGGTTACAGGTGAACTCATCACACCCGATCTACAAGAAAATACCACTTTTCAACATGAAAACTAAATGTTATTCTTCTGAGAATCTCAACATCACTAAGAGCCGGTTGTACCAAGTGAAATACATATTTACATATTTTATTTATTCATTACAGATTGTTCATAGAACAGGTGGTAATGGTTACTATACCTAATGAAATTACAACCAAACATACTCGATATAATTATACTTCATTTTTTTCTCAGCTCTCTTCTTAAATCACCAATCTTCGTTATGTTCTTGATATTTTCTTCCAATTCATTAGTGAATTATGATTAGTGAATTAGGCAAGAATTAGCAAATCAACTTGTCATCACCCTTGGTTACCTATGTTATTTCCGTACCTTGAGTGATGATTAACTAATTAATATTCAATCATCAGTTGGTACAAAGTAACCAAAGCTCAGCTGATGGACCCAGGCTGCAGTCTCGGCCACGCAGATCTGTGTTAACAATAAGTAGGCCACAATAGTGATATCAGATCTCACGGTTAGGAAGGAGCAACGTTTACATCCTTTCTAAATCCAGTTACCGTTACCTGAAGAGTCGGTTTTCTGACGTGATCAGATACATTCTTCGTTATTAGAGTAAATACTTCTTCCTTCAGTATAGAGGTTGCCCATTGGACACGGGATAATAGAACAATGATAACAAATTGATAAAGAGATCAATAACACGTTGAAATAGTGGTTGGTACAAGAAATAATAATAAGATTGAGTTGGAAAAATGATAATACTCTGGTTGATTACTTATTCAGAAAAAGAATAGTGGAAAAAATACAAATGCAAAAAAAGTTTATAATATTGACAATAATGATTATAATAATATGTACATAATAATTGAATACTGACAACTACTTGACTTGTTGCAAGACAAAAGGCTTTGGGCAGAAAATTAAAAAATCCATATTCTGTAAATTATTGGCTCGTCTCATGAGTGATCTAATTGCTGGACCTGAGTCATTATCTGCCAGCACATTCATCCCGTTATGACCTACAAGTATACAGTTGTCTTGTTGTGCTCGTTGTCGACGACTGTGATAAGACGACATTGACCATGGCTTGGGTGTTGAACATCGAGACACTTCGCGTGATAACATAGCTTATCATCAGTTATCAGTCATCAGCAAGCGATCAATCTCAGGGAATATGACAAAAGAATGAATGGGAATTGAGTAGGGCCTAGTGCCCTTACATAACCACATGGAAGTAAACAAAAACACTTTCTATGTGCTTACAAAAAAAATTACTACACCCATAACCAGTGACAAAAAGACTTTATATATAATTATACAACTACAGTACAAATAGCAGTCAAAATCCAGATGTCGATCAAAAAACCATCGACATAAAAATACTAATAATGGTTTGATTTCCTTTAAGATCATTACATGATATGGTGGAAAGTCATGAAGGAGTTATAGGCCTATATCAAAATAAAATAGTAATTGCAGAATACAAATTGCAATATATTATATCTTAGCAAAACTCATCAAGCCCAGAGAAACATTTTTCAATTAGAAAACTGCGTAGTCTTTTTTTGAACACATATTACACAAATTACTAATATAAAATGATCAACTTATATCCAGATATAAAAGTCGACGGTGAAAAAAGAACGTTATTGAAAAAAAAAATACGAATAATTCAGTTTGAAGATTAAATATCCGAAATGGAATAAATGTTTTGTATAATTTATGTCGAGTTATTGTATAGATGATTGTGAAGAATGGAGGATGAGTCTTTCAAAATTGACGTTACAATGTGATCTAAATTGATGGTTGAAATAGCAAATAATTTTTAAAAATGTGTGAAAGAATATGGAATGACACCTCGAGCTCCCAAGAAAAGACCAAAAAGGTTCCAGTATACATCAACTTAACATTAATGAAATCAATAAACTTTATTAACAGACAATCGTTGTTGAGGTTTCCACAAAGCATTACTAGCTGACTCTATAATGAGCTAATGACGAATCAAGCATCCTATTAAAGGTATCAGTACAAAGTAGAACAATTACTTCTAGGAACAGTTATTGGCATCACGGCCCGGGGGGCATTTCTGTTTCCTTGATCTCAATACCATGATATAACGCCATTCCCTGCGAATCAAGTGCATGCGGACAACAGAAGGACAGAACCAAGGAAAAGCGTGTTCCAATAATTCCTTCGAGTCAAGCGTGGGTTCAACATTTTTCATAATTGATTATGATTAAAATGAACAACGTTTACAGAAACCCATGCCTTATGCGGGACTCGAACTCACGCCCTACCTGACTTCGGTATCTACCGCTGGCGATAGTTGACCTAGCCACGGGGGCGGCAATTTTGTTAGCAAACATCGTTGACAATAATTCTTGATATAGAGTAGAGAACCGTCACTTTCGAACTGTAGGAGGTATCAAATTCTGGAGGCAACGAAACACAGATATTTTGAATACCTTCAAGATGGTGCAACTAAGTGCCGATTGTACCAGCTGATGATTAAGTATTAATTAGTTAATAATTATCTAAGGTACAAAAATAACATATGTATCCAAGGGTGATAACAAGTTAATTTGCTAATTTTTGCTTAATTCACTTATTATCACTTGGTACAATCGGCTCTAAGAGCCGATTGTACCAAGTGATGATTAGTGAATTAAGCAAAAATCAGCAAATTAACTTGTTATCACCCTTGGTTACCTATGTTATTTTTGTACCTTAAGTAATGATTAACTGATTAATATTTAATCATCAGTTGGTACAATCGGCTCTTAGAGCCAGTTGTACCAAGTGATGATTGGTAAATTAAGCAAAAATTAGCAAATTAACTTGTTATCACCCTTGGTTACCTATATTATGTTTGTACTTTAAGTAATGATTAACTAATTAATATTTAATCATCAGTTGGTACAATCGGCTCTAAGTAATACAAATTTAATGCAAGTTTATACGGTTAAAAATACACATTTTTCATCCGTATACGCTTGACAATTATGGGATATGAGATCAATTTACTTAACTTACATCATCTTGACCGACAAAATATCTCTGTTTCCACGTTCTCAGAATTCCGATATCTCACACCGTTCAAAAGTTATCACCAAAAAGCTGTTATTCCACTAAATCGACTACTATGGACTCGTAATGGATATTAGGCTGGAACATTTTAGAGTAATTATCACATTTAATTAATTAATTCGTATTTTATAAGTGGGGACATCTCCAGATAACCGCCTGCTCACCCTAATTAGATTATTGAAGCATCATGGGGGACAGAGGACCTTCACAAGTTATGACGTCAGTTGATTGTGTTCGTAATTAGGCCTATTACAATATCGAGGTACGGATTAAACCTGCATTGAGGTTGTTTTACAAACAGTTTAATTGCTCGATCCAGATAAAGCCCTCGTTACCTTGTTCGATGGCACGGTATTGAATGACCACTGCTTATTAAAACAATCAGTTCGTTGGCCACAAATATAAATATGCTATTATAAAACTTAATATTCTTGAATGTGAAAATTATACACATGCAGTGAAACACAAATAAAAAACATCTTGTATTTACTTGTGTCATTGACTGAAGATTCACCCAGACGATTGATCAAGCTGTCAGGTCGTAGCACATTGTGCAAGATGCGGGGCAGTGGGCCATATTGACGTGATTGTAGGGAGATTTAGGGACTATTGGGACGGGAAGCGCTTGATTGCAGCTGTCAGGTATCCGGTTTATACATCAATATGGACCAAGTTGCAGAAATGATAAACTACACACTATTATTGAACTTTGCAAGTGCATATACCGTATACTCAAGTATTTAAAGTGATCATTTCAGCATTTAAATATGCTGATTATGTGCATATTTGAAGCTATTTCCATGCAAAACATCCCAGCAGCAATAATTGTCTAAAGCAGCTACTCAATTAATTGAATTCATGTTGGATTGTGTATCAATTAATAACTCCACGGTGTGTGAATACATAACGCATCTCGTAAGCACTTGCTGGCAGTTGTCAATGTATTAACCGGAGTTGGAAGAAGTGTAACAGTAACAGTGTTGTTGGTGCCGGGAGAAAGTATGATGGAAACGCGTATCACTGTAAGCGGTAGCAGGATACGCCACTATGTGGAGTGAATACCCGAGCCATGTTTCCGTTACCATGCCAATAAGATGCATTCCTACAACAACTGAATGAAAGCTACGCGCAGTTTACTGGGGGGCAATTATAACATGATTAGATATCCCGGTTATAGCATACTTCTGATCACTATAGAAACCTGGTATTATTTAGGTCACGTGATCTTTCTTGTGATGTAATGCACATGCGTGTACTATTCGTATTTTGATGAAGCAAATTCATTCATGACTTTGGTCCAGTAATGCTTTGGAGAACATCACTTCATTACTGCATATTCAACTCTTTAATGTAGCGCAGTGGTTAACCCGCTCGCTCCATGTGATCAGGGAAACGAGGGGAATTTCGAACCTAGTTCGATCCCCGCCGCCGTCAATATTTACAATTTTTTTTATGTCTTGATACAAATTACTATAGTTTCAGTTATATACCTCGATTTACGAAAACAAATGAGTAAGTTTCGCTGGTCTTGTGTGTCAAACGCGTACGGTTGAACTGTTCATTTTTAGTTTCGCCCAAAGACAGTCCTGTTACGAACACATCGATACCATACAATACCTGAAGAAGTGATCAAATGGTGTATGTAACGCGAGATGCATGTTTTGTGATCATTTTCATTCTTAACTAAAGCATAAACAATCGTCGTGGCTTTCCGGACGAACTTATTGTTGTGAAACTGCTGCACACCATTCAGAGAAGCACCTTCTAGAATATGGTCGATCCATAATGAACATTGATAATATTTTCACAAATAATCACCCTGGCCGCCCTCGTTAGCTCAGTCAGCTGAGGCATGCTTCAGAGTCTGAAGTGACCGTTGGGCGTGGGTCCGAGTCCCGCATAAGGCATGGGTTTTTGTAAACGTCCTTCCACCTATCATCACTCCATTGTTGCATAATCACCCGCTCATTCGTACCCCCGTATAACCTAGCTGTTGGTGGGGTCGTTAAGCACCATTAAAATAATATATCACCCTGGTGGTAAGTTTTGTCTTTCTGGTTGCTGCTGCCGTCTGGAGGTGCGATAATTCTTCTTCTTCTAATGTTGCTCAACGACCCCACCAACAGCTAGGTTATACGGGGGTACGAATGAGCGGGTGATGATGAAACAGCTGAGAGCGTGAATGTGTCGTGGTTTTGCCTCGCCTTGGCGGAGGAGAAAGTCCGTCTGGCAAGCCTTGAGGAGAGGTTGCCACGGCGACAGTTGACAGTTGACAGGTCTCTCCTGCAGAACGAAACGCTGGAAACCGTAGCGTGCGATACCCGACCCGCGTCGAACCAAGCTCCTTGCTTCAGTGGACAAAAGGTCAGGTCAAACGGCCAATTTATAAGTAATGAGGAGAATTTCGATTCTATTGATTTATCTTAGTTCCATATCAATTGATTTTTTGGTTCTTCGAATGTATTATTGTTGGTTTTACTATACTTGTTTGATATACTGTAATTATTGATTTATTGATAATTCATAAAATTAATGATGGCTTACTGCCACATTCAAGCATCCAATGTTATCTATAAGTTATATTGTAAAATATGTCATTTGTGTAACGATTTCCTCGAAAGAGGGTTCAAGGAATAAACACTACTACTAATAACGAGTCGGCATTTTTTTTTAATAACATCGAAAATTGTTACAAAATCATTGTTTCTCAGTCGAGTCTATAGGGATGGCAGGTAGGATCGTTTGGACGAGGCACTATAGAGGTGATCTTATCGCTCCATTTGGTTCAATCCTCGACTCTACATCGCCATCACCGAGACACCACAATAGATGCAGGTCCACCTCAGCCAGGATAATATTATATCATTATACTGCCCACTGAGACTTCATTGTATATCATTATATTTCCTCTCTATGCAAGCGTGTATCGATTCGGCTGGAGGTTCAGTGAACCTGAACGTTCACACTCGCGGTCAGGTGGAGTGGTCGATCAAGACGATTAAAATGCGTCTTGAACAGAATACACTGATATTATACGCACTGAAACTAGCGGGCAATGCTCGAACTATGCGCCCCACGTGGAAGATAACTATTTGAAAGAAGCACAACAGTTCAAATGTAATATTCAATGAAAACGTTGACGTTCCCTTATTTCCGAGGGGTTAACAACTCCTGAAATCCGGTGTACACTAGTCATGAAATCCCATTGGAATCCCCTTGAAATCCTTGAAATCACTTGAAATCCCCTTGAAATCCCCTTGAAATCGGTAAGAAATCTCTTGAAATCCCCTTGAAATCCGTATGAGATCTGTATGAAATCTCTTGAAATCCCCTTGCAATCCGTATGAAATCTCTTGAAATCCCCTTGCAATCCGTATGAAATCTCTTGAAATCCCCTTGAAATCCGTATGAAATCTCTTGAAATCCCCTTGAAATCCGTATGAAATCTCTTGAAATCCTCTTGAAATCCGTATGAAATCTCTTGAAATCCCCTTGAAATCGGTATGAAATATCCCCTGAAATATCTTGAAATCTCTGACATCAGGTGTACACCAAATTTTTGAGTTGTAAACCCCTCGCTTATTTCATACTAATTTTTCAATATTACGAAATTTTGAATGCTTCGATCTGTTGTTGTTGACGAATAGAGGGTACGAAAATATATTATGACTTTGACATGACTGTGTGTCATATTTTTCCATGTTGACATTATTGACTATTTATATTTATCAATTGATACGTAGATCAATTTTCTCGTACTTAATATTAAAATGGACACATGAGTGTAATTGTGATTTGAGCGACCCAATTTGTTTTTATGGAATTTTGAAATTACATTTTTTTTTAGGTAAGAAACACTACACATTAGATGTTTCTACATTTTTTATATTTTTTATTTTTCAAGATATCCACACAAACTTGTATTGTTCACTTTAGATATAACCGATACATATCCACAAAAAAAATCATCATCCCAAGTACAATAGTTTCTGAAAAAAAGGTACATTTGTGAAAAAATTTATAAAGCTGAGATAAATCAGTGCAAGTGAACTCGGGACTAATAGACACGAAAGTGCAAGAACTAAAGAACCAGTGCAGAAAGTTCAGGACAAACAAACAGACTTGGTACTACATACAATATGAATACATTCTCCTGCGAACAGCCAATCATATTAGAATTATAGAAAACAAACCTAAATACCTCCCTGGCGGTCATTACCCGAAGTTTCACCACATTACTTTAACATTTACTATATTTGGACATGTAATTCAACTCCAGTGTGACGCAATCGCTTCAAATGACAATCTTATTGACATTCTTGTCAGTTAATAACATATTATTCAATTAAAATTACATATCATTATATTTGAATATCATATTATGTGTTCTTCATTTGTTGATAGCTGTTGCAGCAAGACTAAACAGAATGCATCGTAGTTGTCCGAGGTTGTTATTAAATATGCGCCAATAGGTTAAGTTGAGTCATGAAGTCTTGTGTTCTCACGTGCTGTGAAATAACCATTGTTTCCGGACTGGATCAAGGCGAGTGGATATCCTCCGGTCCCCATGTTTCCTCTCGCTCGCTCGCACAACAATACAAGGTCGTGCAAGAGACAGAGACAATCTTTCAACCATACAAGCATGAGAATACAGTGCAAAAAGTATCATAGTAGTTGGTTTATTTGTGGTTTATTTAGTTGGTTTATTTATTTGCTCAAATTTGTTGTTTATTTTATCTTCCAGTCACACAAGCATGAGAATACAGTGCAAAAAGTATCATAGTAGTTGGTTTATTTGTGAGGGGTACAATCACGAAGTATAGGCTACCGACTTCTGTAAACAGTTCGAAATGAGGAAAGAAGTGATAAGTCACATATGCATGCTTCTTAGAAATCACCTTTAGGGTCAACAGCTAAGGTCCTAGTTTAATATCTATATAAAAACAGGCGCTTTTATATTCAAGAGTTTGTCTGTTGTTTTATTGAGTAACTTGATTTGTTTACTATTGTTGCATTGTGTTTTAGATCATTTTTCTATAGAGTATGAATCATTTAGTTAACTTATAATTAATTTTGTAATCATTACTATATACGAACTACGGCGACAGCGCATTTCCGTTTTCAGTATAGGGCCTTTAGATGGTTTCCCAGCTCTGGAATGCTCTTGCCCATCCAAACGATAGCTAATGCAAGGTATATGTATAACAATAGCTTGATAAATTGACGCAAAATTGAATTAATGATCAAATTACCTCATTAAAGTTTGAATTAATTATATGAACGTTACGGTTCTGTGCTAAAAAATCACTTTCTATTATTATGAATTTTCCCTGTTAATTGAGAAATGTATTAATTTGTTGAATGAAAGCATCTTTCAACTGTGATGAGCGAATCAAGTGAGTGCTGTAATTATTTGATGTTCCGAATGATTCGATACTTTCATTTGAACCAAATTTATAAAACTAATGTTACCATTTCGATGGCTATAACTTTTATTGTTCGAAATGGTCTATGTATATGCCTTTGCGTACACCATTTCGATAAGCGAGCTATACCCATTGAAATGATAATACTATCTTTGTTTATGAATTTCACTACTTTTTAAACAACTCGAAATATAAGACATTAGTTATACACAATGCAGTTTCACGAATCAAATTTGATAACCATAATTATTCAAGATTTTCTCACCTTATATCTCGAAAAATTCGTGGCATACATCATCAAAACATCGAGTATCGAAAGCAAATACTTCCAGTAGTCGTCCGACATTCCATATTATATAATGACAGATTATAAAAAGCTAGACTCATTACACGATACCCTGTACGGTAGTGACGTAACAGTGCCGTAAAACAAAAGGCGGGCGTCTTCGTCAAACATTGACATCCATGCCTGTTGTTTGCTCGTCTGACGTCATGGCTGCCAACCTCTTGCATCACATGTCCCATTGTTGACTGCAGGAAACGTCGCACTAATAATAGTTCGTTTCACTCGATTATAAATGAGGTAAGAATTTAACGAAGACATGTGTAGAAAGTATATTGACTATATAGCATACTCATACCACTCTATCTACAACATTTAGAACTTTTTGATATCATTTTCACCGGCAAATGCAGCGTAGTGGTTAACGCGCTCGCTTCATGTGATCCGGGAGATGAGGGGACTTTCGGACCAGATTCGAATACCGCCGCCGACCATCTTTACAGGGGCTTTTCGTGGTTTCCCCTGTAATATGGGCTAATACCGGGATGGTTCCTACAATGAAGGCCACGACCGCTTCCTTCAAACTATCCTTTCCATTAGCCAAGAAACCTTCATCTCATCATCCCATTGATGATCCACACGACGCCAATAGATCTTAGCTATCTCAGTGCGTCGTTGAACCCAATGAAAAAATGAAAAATATGGCATTTTCTATTGTTTACATTCAACAAAATATCTACAGCATCCCTTTTGAGAAATATCATGTGTTTGTTTGGTTTGATGAAATGAAATGAAATTCGGCTACAAATGATCAAAATAGAAGTTCAGCCCGTCTTTACTCTGTTCTGTTCTCCAGAGAGAGATAATTCCGATGTTGAAGTAGAAACTATTTCTGCCATAAATAGGCCTATTCCACATGTTGTAGTTCGATAGCTAATCTTTACAACGGGATTTAGTTTTATCGGGTTGAACGTGAACAACGAGGAACACTTGCCGACACCGCCATCTTATGTCAGACGTTTCCACGTTCACACGAAACCACATCCGGAGAGATTTGGTTGAAAAGGGAAACTAGAGTGATGTCGGAACGTTTGAGGGCTGTTGAAAAGATACGAGTAGTGAAATAGTCAAATATGTCATTCATTCAATCCATTTATCAATCCAAGTGTAGATTTTTACATTTATTCGTCGATTTAGCGGAATATCAACTTTTCGGTGATAACTTCTGAACGGTTTGGTATCGAAATCAGAAGAATGAGGAAACAGAGATATTTCCAATACCTTCAAGATGGTGTGAATAATGACTGTGGTTATTTCACATCGCCTGATTGTCACGCGCATACGGTTAAAGAATATACATGTTAAGTGTAAACGCCTGACAATCAACAGAATCTATAGAAATAGATATTACTCATACCATCTCGAAGGTATTGAAAATAGCTGTGTTTCCTTGTTTTTAGAATATCGATATCTCATAGCGTTCAATGCTATCTTCACAAACATGACATTCTGTTTTGTATAATGTTATTGTTCCGTATGTAACAGTTTATCTACGATATTCGTTTAAAATACTAATTATTGCATGGGTACATTACCATTTATTTAATTTTTGTCTTTGCTCATTATTACTGTTCCTTCTTTGTTTACTGTTTATTACTTTTAAAATTAATTGCTTCTTGTATTTAAATATTGAACTTCGAGTATTTATTTGTATAACTGTTTTTTTGCCCTTCCCGAGACCTATACAAGTGCTTGTACAATATAATTCTGTATCAGAATGAAATGAAAAACAAAATGAAAATGAATGAAATGAAATGATATGCAGGTGAGTCGACTCACCTGGACTCTTAAAGCATGGATTTTTGTGAACGTCTTTTCACCTACACTCACCATCACATCAGTCTCTTCATCACCTGTTGATTCGTACCCCCGAACAACCTTACTATTGGTGGGGTCCAGACAATAATCACCAATCAACTCGATCATGCGACGAGCACGATGTGAGCCGATACTTGAGTGTGTCATCAATAAAGATTAGTTTCCGATGGTCTGATAGGATTACCGATAAGTCATGGATTTGTTGGTTGTCGAAAAGGGATTTGAATTCCCCGAATATTTGATGTCTGAACAATAATCGTGCAGTGTAGGCCCTATCACACCCCATGATTGATGTAGTTATCGCTATTGTGTTCGCTAACCAGATAGTTAGATCGCTAATCCATAATATTTGTCGCCTCATATTTGTGTGTCGACTTGGTCAACAGAGTATTATTGTGCACACTTATTGTACGTGTTAGAGCACGGTGATTACCGAGATAAGATAAGTGCGCCTGTTGAAGTGCCGGACTTCACGTCACGGTTCCAGTGCCAATCATCCAGCGACGACTGACTGCTCGATCTCACGTACAGGCACTCGACGCGGAACAGCTTGCTGAAGAATTGTCTGATTACATCCAGGGGGAAACAAGTGGTTGTCAATAGCAACAGGTGAACTAATCATTGGAGTTTTTGTTGTTGTGAACGCTGAGAATTATAAATACGAATCAGTTATCCAAATGAAAATATCAAATTTATCTCCGATAGAGATATTGCAAATAGAAACTGTTTGATTGAAGTCAGTATATTTTGATTGAATGCAAAGTTGATAATACCTATCAACAATATTGAGGTAAGATACGTACTCTTTTATTCAATGTACATATATATATATATATATATATATATATATATATATATATATATATATATATATATATATATATATATATATTCATATATATATTAAATATATATATATATATATATATATATATATATATATATATATATATATATATATATTCATATATATATTAAATATATATATATATATATATATATATATATATATATATATATATACAGGGGCGTCGGAACGTTTTCAAAGTTGGGGGGGGCAAGCTCAACAATTGCGACCCGCGGAGGAAGAAAGTATGGGGTGCCACATATTCATTAACATTTGGGTATTTTTCAGGACAGAAGAAAAAATTACTAAAAATACCAAGATGGGGGGTATCTCAGTTTGGAAGAGAAAATTCCATATAAGAACAGTTGTGCAAAGGCCAGTTAACGCGAAGCCTGCGACCCGTGGGGGGCAATGGGGGAAAGGACCCCTTCTGGCCCCGCAGGAATTTTTTTTTAAATTACCCTTTTTTAACACGATTTAACGTGTTTCAGATAAGATTTAGATGACAAAATTAATTGTTTTGAAGAACTAGATGTGCCCAACTGATATTTGCCAATCATAGTCATTGTAACCGCGGGGTCGTTCTGGCTCATTTTGGCGTCACGGGCAAGGACTCAAGTATGAGCCCCAAAAACTGTATGCGCATAGTGAAAGTGATTGCAAGTGAGGGAGGAACCAAGCCCCGCAGGAAAATTATCGAAAATGTATCTTTTCAAATACGATTCTACAGGTTTGGGGACTACACAAAATTTCTGGAATTCATGAATTCTTCAGTGTGGTAAGAGCTAGTTTTGCTGAATGACTGATCCAAGAAAATAAAAGGCTGAATTATTCTATATCATTCGATAACAATGCTGTTCGAATAATAACATTTACTCCACCCAATAATGCTTAAGTAAAATAGAATATGATTTATGCAATATTATTACGAATAGAATGTTACAAATGTGCGCCGATAGCGCCCCTTAAATTTGACGCTCCTGACAGTCACGCTCTTTGCCCACCCCTAGAAACGACCCATATTGGAAGTTCCCTTTCTCCATTTCACGTTATCGTCATTGTTACGATTGTTGGAATTTTGGAGATTCACCAAAATTTTCAAAAATTGTAATGAATAATTTACATCTGGAATTGAGGTTATTTGTTGATTTCTGCTAACTCTAAACTAGGTACCAGAGCAGTCATTTCGAAACAGTACATCAAATTCCTTCAAACACACCTTTTTCAATATGGTTCAACGTGTTTCAGATGAGATTTAGATGCAAAAATCAATTTTCTCCTAAAACTGAAGGTGCCCATCTGATATTTGATTTTCTATGCAATGTGAAATATGAATCAATGTACGATTTTATCCATCTATATACATCTTTCCTCACTTTTCTTTTTTTTTCTTTCTATCCTTCTCTCTTCCTTTTTTATCGTCTTTTCAAATTGTGTCTTGCAAGAGTTTTTTCTTGCCCCCCCTTGCCCCCCCTTGACCGAAAGTTGGGGGGGGGCATTGCCCCCCCTGCCCCCCCCCCCGGTTCCGACGCCAGTGTATATATATATATATATATTACTATATATATATATGAATATATATATATATATATATATATTCATATATATATATAGTAATATATATATATATATGAATAATGATTTTCCCAATTATTAATGGATGTGTCAATTAGAGGCATAGATAAGAGCTATGAATCAGCGATCTGTCAAATGTTCTATTATGGAACTATCAGGCCTATTCCGGGTTTTTCAATGTCAAGCAGAGTGCATGACTCGAGCATGCTCTTAACCACCTGTTATCTCGGTCCGTCTGTTACATCAGTCGCTAAACGCGTCTTCAATTAGCCAGCCTGGTAATAACGTGGAGTCGGTTGGAGGATCGTGCGGCTCAAGTCCAGTTACCATTGATGAGGCTCGAAGCAAATAGCATGGGTCACCATGGTGATCACAAGCTTGCTTGCTGACCCTGGGGTCATTGTGGACGTCCTCCATCGCTTCGTCTTCATATTATCACTCGGCAACCGACGCCAATAGATCTCATCCATCATTAACTCTATAGGCCTATAATGTTGCCGAATTGGCGGGGTCCTTCAGTGGAATCAAATGTGCAGGGTACTGACATTCAAGGTGAATATTTTGAATGTAATGACTCTAATGTACGAATATTTCCAATTTCGGATTTTAAATAGAATTGGATGATTTGTTATTAGTTCGTCACATTTTTATTCCGTTCTCTAATCATCTCCATTTCCACGGATTACTTCTTTTCAACTCTCAAATGCAATCATTAGATCGTATTAATTCAGTTCATTGCGCCGTCTGGGACTTGTACATTGTACAAGTATAGGTGTGCATGGAGTTGGAAATCCCGAAATACAAACAAAAAAAAAAAAAAAATATGTACCGTATATATATATATATATATATATATATGTACATTGAATAATGGAGTACGGATCTTACCTTAATATTGTTGATAGGTATTATCAACTTTTCATTCAATTAAAATATACCGACTCCAATCATACAGTTTCTATTTGCAATATCTCTATCGGAGATAAATTTGATATTTTCCATATTGATAACTGATTCGTATTTATAATTTGATGAATTTTAATTTTAATGAATTTGATCTAGCTCGAATACAGTGATTGAATGATTGCGAGACGGCCGGAAGGAAGGGTATCGAAGGAGCAAACATCAGTTGGGAGAGGGTTTGTCAATCACTTGGGATTGGTGCTTGGAGAAATAGAGAAATTCTTTCTTACTTATTTGGTCTATGTTCGTCGATCCAGTGTAATTGAATGAAAAGTATGTCAACTCTATGAGATAATTGCATGCTCTTTAATTCATACGACATTCTATCTCAGTGATATCAACCAGTTTCGAGATAATACGTCAATGAATACCAAGGATGTAATACAAATTCATTGGCGTGTAAACTTAAACTGATTGAATTCACAAAATTAGACTGGCACATTTATTAGAAAGAATAACAATACCTCGAAATTGATGTAGTTTTATTCAAATATACACTGGTTCGTGAACATGGGAAAAAATAGTAAAGATGAATTCCTCTATTTTTATAAGCCACCTTGCATGCAAGGTGCTTACACCAATCAAGAAATTCATCTTCACTATTTTTTCCATGTTTAAAAACCAGTGTAATTGAATGAAAAGTTCACATCTCCTAGATTGTATGCTCTTTGATTAATGTGACATTTTTATTATTGTAATCAGTTTTGAGACAATCTATAAATGAAATCACATTGTTTTTATTCATTGACGTAGACTATTATCTTAAAACTGATTGAATCCACTGAAATAGAATATCATATTAATCAAAGATCATACAATTATCTTGGAGATGTGAACTTTTCATTCAGTTACACTGGTTTGTGAACATGGCAAGAAATGGGTGGCGGGGAATAAGCCAGCCACCTTGCAAGGAATGTTTCCAGAGAGGAATCGATTGTTGTGTTCTGTGGTCCTCTGTGCGTACAGGCAGCAAGAAACATGCGAAACAAATGATCCGTTAAGTTCAATGATCTCTCGATCCCACAGCGCTAGGCGAAGCTAATTCACGCCGACCAAACGAGTTCTGCAAGCGCATGGACCAAGTCTACCAACAATACACAAACAAAAAATACAAATACAAAAATTGACCAATATAAACATAATAACGTAAGCAACGTAGGTACGGACCAATGGTAACTAACTGTGTTAGGTAAAATCTAGGAAATTGGTTATTTGAAAAGTAACAATGGAATGTGCTTTTAGGCGACAATATGACCCTTGTAAGGTAACAAATGAACAGTCAACAATGTAACATTATTAATAAATGTCATTGTTGAGATACACGCGCGCTTTATTCAGTGACTTTTCACAAGTTCCACTCTTTACCACTGACAGCGTACCTGTTACTTTCACTGTCGAATCTACGATGGATAAGCAACTTGCAGGGACTTCTCCCAGCTGACGATCATCTCCAGTGCTGGGAAAACTTGACGCCACCTAGATCGCTTATAAGCTAGCTACAGGCTATGTAGGCTATGAAGGCTGTGTGTCGTACATTTGGTCTTTTCAACCTATAGAGCGTAAATATTTTGACAGCTGTTTGAATTATATTGTTATAATCACTGTATATTTTTTATCTACGAAGGCTTTGGTCACTGGTTATGAGTGCGTTGTTTTTTTGTTAAACATAGTGTTTTTGTGCACTTGCATGCTATGTTCCATGTGGTTGGGTGAAGGTACAAGTTTCCCCACAATAGCCAACATGTCCGAGTCAGTCACCTCTGATAATCGATGCGGTATTGATTGGAGTGGAGAACGTCCCACAGCCCTGTATTAATAATCGTCAAGATAACAATGGTCTCGCAACAGCTGTGTGAAGTACATGCTGTCAGCGCCAAGTGGCGCGTGCCGCGAGCGTGGCCAACACCGGAAGCTACGCCCCCTCCCCTACCCCCCCCCCTCCCGCGACTGGCGATAAGGTGCATCATGGCTGCACTTTCACTTGTCATGCTCGTTGCAGTGATACCAACAAACTTACCATGACATGGAGATTGTGTACCGATTCTTGGGGACAAATCAGAGCCAAAGGTCCCACTTGCCAGTCGTGATTCAGCGGACTTCCTTGTGAACTAGGTGTATAGAACAGAGTCGTGAAATATGACAAGCACACAACACACGACTCTGTGAAAACTTTTCCAGAGAAAATCATAAATTTTCCGACACCCGATCTGCAGGGGGTTGTTAAAAACATGTTTGCCGGAGAATCAAACATTGGAAAGGTCCAAAGTTAGAATTTTTTCGCATTCAATTGAATGTACCTTTATTTTGATACCACACACGATTCTGTGAAAAATTTTCCGAAAAAAATCGTAAATTTTCCGACACCCGATCTGCAGGGGGTTGTTCAAAACATGTTTGCCGGAGAACCAGACATTGGATCGGGCCAAACTTAGTTTTTTTCGCATTCAATTGAATGTACCTTCATTTTGATACCACACACGGTCCTGTAGAAAATTTTCCGAAAAAAATCATGAATTTTCCGACACCCAATCTGCGGGGGGTTGTTCAAACATGTTTGCCAAAGAACCAAACATTGGATCGGGCCAAAGTTAAGATTTTTTCGCATTCAATTGAATTTACCTTCATTTTGATACCATACACGATTCTGTAGAAAAATTTCCAAAGAAAATCGTAAATTTTCCGACACCCGATCTGCAGGGGGTTGTTTAAAACATGTTTGCCGAAGAACCAAACATTGGATCGGGCCAAAATTGAAATTTTTCGCATTCAATTGAATGTACCTTCATTTTGATACCACACACGATACTTTACAAAATTTTCCGTAAAAAATCATACATTTTCCGACACCCAATCTGCAGGGGGTTGTTCAAAACATGTTTGCCGAAAAAACAAACATTGGATCGGGCCAAAGTTAGAATTTTCCGCATTCAATTGAATGTACCTTCATTTGAATACCACACACGATACTGTACAAAATTTCCGGAAAAAATCGTAAATTTTCCGACACCCGATCTGCAGGGGGTTGTTCAAAACATGTTTGCCGGAGAATTAAACATTGGATCAGGACAAAGTTAGAATTTTCCGCATTCAATTGACTGTACCTTCATTTTGATACCACACACGGTCCTGTGAAAAAATTTCCAAAGAAAATCGTGAATTTTCCGACACCCGATCTGCAGGGGGTTGTTCAAAACATGTTTGCCGGAGAACCATACATTGGATTGGGCCAAAGTTGAAATTTTTCGCATTCGATTAAATGTACCTTCATTTTGATACCACACATGGCTTCGACAAAAATTTTCCGGAGAAAATCGTGAGTTTTCCGACACCCCTCTGCGGGAGGGGGTGTTCAAGAATTATTTTACGGAGAACCAGACTTCGGATCGAGCTAAAATCAACATTTTTCGCAATAGATTCAATGTACCTCCATTTTGATACCACACACGGCTTCGGCAAAAGAGTTTGACTTTTTTTGAAATTTTTGTTTTTTCCACGTACTAGTACCCGTATGTCAAAAAAAATCGACAATCTTCGATCGGCGATTGCTGGAGAACCCACGATGCGATCGGGCTGATTGTTCGATTTTCTGAAAGCTGGCAATCGCCTGAGCATTTTGATGCTACTCACGACTTCGAAAAAAAAAATCCAAAGAAAATCATAAATTTTCCAGGGGGTATTCAAGATTTTTTTTCTCGGAGAACCACACATGGACTCATATTCTGACCCCAGGAAATCTTCACTCGAAAGAAGCGAGTAGGTACACCTTCATTGTGTAATTATGAAGTAGGTTGATATCACTACATCGTTGTTCGACTATAAAAAATAAGAAATATAAGGTGGGCCTAGATAGGGCTAGAAGGTATATGTAGGCCTATACTTTATGTTTCTCGTAGACCTTCATGGAGTGGATTTAAGTTCAAATGATTTGCGGTATTCATTCATGGTCTCAACGTTTCGATTTCATGACAAAATTGATTATCAAGGAGGGTATTGTCACAATTTCAGACATTATATTAACGAAATCGACCAATAGAAGACAAATCTTTGGCCATCAATAATGTAACGATATATATACCCAACAATATATTAGCCCCAAATAACAAGGTAACAATATATATACATATATATATATATATATATATATATATATATATATATATATATATATATAAATATATATATATATATATATATATATATATATATATATATATATATATATATATATATATATATATATCGAAGTAGTTCTACTTCGATGTGGTCCCACCAGAGTCGGTCAAGTAGTTATACCTCGATGTGGTCCCACCAGAGTCGGTCAAGTAGTTCCACCTCGATGTGGTCCCACCAGAGTCGGTCAAGTAGTTCTACCTCGATGTGGTCACACTGTGGATTCCAGATATGATTATTCAACCTTGAAAACTTGACGTACTCTTATCGTCAGATCGGTTTCTTATCGCGTGGCTTGGTTTAGAGTTTAATAACCATAATTACACTCGAGCGATATCTGCTTGGCGATAGCCTACCTCAAGTTTCTTGCGCCTCTGTGAACATATCGGCGGTGGAAAGGAAAAATGTCGTAAGCTCCATTTTGTGTATTAATCAGAGGAATTCGAAAACCTTCAATGAATTCAAACTTGAAGATGTAATTTAGAAATTTGTGTGTGGTATTCGAGCATACGTGTACAGGTCGTCAGAAATTTTTTATGAAAATTCATCGAGTTTTCACGAACTCGTATTTTGATTAGGAAATAGCACAGCTTATTTGGAGCTTATGACATTTTATGTTGGCACTTACTACAATATGTACAGAATCCTTGCCGCTTACGACAAAATTATATTGGTAACCACGCCTAATGTACTGACATGTCGCTTACCACACTTTGCACATCGATGAAGATGACCTTCTGAATTGTATATCACGAAAGAAAGATGTCGCTAACGAGTCTTTGCTTTTCCACCATTGATATGGTAGGGAATGCGCGGGTAAATTGACGAGGAAAATGTTACAAGTTTTCATAAGCCACGCATGCGCAATTACCCACGTTGGTAATTCAGATACTAAATATGAAACAAGTTCCAGTGGGCCCACACCCAGTGCTGGTGCCTGGTGAAGTTACTTCTCTAAAGTACCTGTACAAACGTTGTTACTTGCTTAAAATAATAACATTTAAACGTTGAAGTTACCGAAAACTCTCAAAGTTACAAAAATTACTTGAAAACGTATAATTTTAAATAACTTCAAAAAGTTACTATCGAAAAACTGTGAAGTCTATTAAAAGAACTCATTCACGCAATACCAAAACAAACAATCACGCAGAAATAATTTGAATATTGCATTTTTATTTTGGTACATTTTTGTTTAAAACGACACCTTCCGTAGCTCAGTTCAGCTTGAACAACGAACATGGCCGCCGTTACTCACTATGCAACGTCATCAACTAGTACAGTGGATTTTGACGTAGCACATAAACTGCATTGGTTAACGACCTTCTCAGGGT
>OU015462.1:61404962-61447782 GCA_907164805.1 Brachyptera putata
AAAAAAACGAAAAAAAAAAAAAAAAAATTTTTTTGGGTTTTTTCCCAAAAAAATTTTTTTTCAACGTGACCCAAATTGGGGTTGAAACTTTGGGGACGGGGTCGGGTAGGTATTGGGCCCAGTGGGAAAAGCCCCGGGAATAGGCAGCCGCGTGATTTCGATTAAAAACGAGCAAAAAACACAGGTTGAGGAATCGGATAGTCCCTTGGGAAGGCCACGTCTCCAGGTTATAACCCGATGGGAACTGGGAATCTATAAGGGATGTGGAACGTGTCACAGAATTGATAAAACATCCTCTGGTTCCGGCACAATGCGTGATAATCTGGCGATAGTTTCCCAGTAGAGATGAGATCACATTTCTCTATTATCCACAGGGTTGACATTACACAAGTGAAAATGTGTCAAAATACAGAGTCAATAAATAGACAATCAAGACGTAAGGTTATGATGACACATGGAAATCATACTTCTTCATAGGCCTACTGAGCGTGTATAATCTGAGCGAATGAGTGACATCCCTGTTACTATAGTCATAACAATATATATAAACAAATCATACATCATATGAAACATTGGATAAAATTAACCAATATGTTATATAAAGTAGAAGTTGGTCATTTTACATTAAAATCGTTGGAGCTGTAAATATAGGTTCGCTAATAATGAAATCTTACAGTTGTTCTTCAAACATTTTACTCTCTTCTGCATTCCTGATTTGTCAGGTAGATTATTTCATATTATTGTGTCCTTATAGAGACTTGTCTTTTGTGAATTCAATGTCAAGTCATTAGAGTCAAGATATTCGAAAAAAAACCTTCATTGGTCCCTGACTATACATTAGCAAACAGGATAGCAATCAATATGAAAAATACATAGAATAATAAAGAGAAATAGACTTGAATATATTATATATTAGTACATAAAAGAGACTGAAAATGTGGAATTTGGAATGGATTGAATAGAATAATAAGGAGATTAAGTGAATACAAAATTAAAAAGTGATACAGTGAGACCTTAATTATACAAATGATTTCTTAGAATTCTAACGGAGTCTTCAAGAACTGACATTCCGATTTGATATTTTAAAAAGTTACTGTGGTAAGATTGTTTGCGTTCAAAAGTTATCACCAGAACAAAAACACTGATATTCCTCTAAACCGCCTCCCGACGCTCCGGTCTTGGGTGGTGTGTCCAGGAAGGTCAGGGCGATAATCCTGCGGGAACACGGGAATCCTGGAGCATGTTGTTCACGCTACGTGGGCTCCAGATAGCGTGAGGGGACAATGTCATTATAGTGTGTTAAAATGGTAATTAAATGCGGTGAACATGTGAGGGATGTGTGCATGTTAAACAAGTATGTTTGTTTTTATCAAAGACAAATTACATGATATATACGCTTCGTTGTTTTTGTTTGTGGTCTTCTTTGTCAACTTTTCGAACGTGTTGAAACAACAGAAATTGGATTCTGGATGGAGAATTAGGAGAGGCTCTTCAAAGATTGTTGGATTTTGAATATGTTCTGTTAATGGAGTTGAGAGTGGGATTTTAATATTGCTTTTAGAAGCTGATTCCATGAGAGAGAGAGAGAGAGAGAGAAAGAGAGAGAGAGAGAGGACGTTTATCGTGAACGATGTATTTTCTGGACGTGTTTTCATATTTTTGTTGGGATGCAGATTATAATATTATGATAGAGCTTCAACAAATAATAATGTTTTCATTTACAATAGAACACAGTGTTTATTGTGTGCTGTCGGAGAGACAGGTAAGTCAGACTGCATGAGATGATTTTCTTCATCTTCAAGGATTTTTATTCATGTTTTTGCATAGATTTGGGTACAATTTCGAGGATCCGCAAAGTCACATAAAGTTGTCTTGTCTGCGGGTCTACTAACATTTCATACATGAGTATGGTATAGATTATAAATAATATCAAGTCTCAATAATTTGAAGGAAATCTAAATTTGCCCTAAAAGCTGACCAAACTGATCTGCTTGGCTCTCTTATACCTTGTACCTGTTTCGGAAACATGGGTATTATTGTCCCATCTCTATAAACATCCGAAAATAAAAGAAATAACATCAATCAAATCATATCTTCAAATATTTACTTTTCTCATTATCGAGATTGTTGACTGGTATCCATGGAAAAAATTCGACGGCTGTGCAGGAAATATCCTGTTCTTCCCCCGTATCGACTCGTGGGCTCGTATTGGGACATTATTAATTGAAAACGTTCCTCTATTCGGCACGCGGTGTTTGTTAATACAGTCACGGATGGCCGCAATCTCGCGCGCATTCGTTAGCGCTCGGTGGAACTCGCTGAGAGTCGGGCTCTACATTCCATCCACAACCAGAATCACACACAGAATTCTAGGTTTACATTTCATGGTGGACATTTCAATATATAGTATGAACACGATGGTGTGATACCAACAGACTTTATCATAATATAAAGAAGGTGTTCCCACTCGCATCTTTAAAGTGAAGTATTTCCTGGGGCAGAAGCTGAGTCCATGGTCCCACTTGCCTGTAGCAAAACTATCGCTTCCATGTCGAACTAGACAAAACAACAATGCTATTGTTATCTATAGTTTCCCTTCATTTTGTGAGGATCAAGATGTAAATTTTCACTGCTGTTGCACTAAAAGATTGGATAAAATTATATTGTTGGTGACAATCTAGTCACTGCCTCTTCAGAAAAGGACAGTCGAATAGAAATAGTTGATAAGAAGGCACTGATACAAAGTCAAGTCACTTAGTGAAGTTACAATATAAATGTTTACGCTATACACGGTGGATTATTACGTTGAGAGTGGCAATTGTTTTTCAAGAAAATGATATCTTCTGTAAGTTTAACAATGTCACCGGTACCGTAGCCACTTTCATCTACATCTAGTTGAGAAGTGAATCCGCTGAATCGCGACAGGCAAATGGGACTGCTGGCTCTGATTTGACCGCAAGAAAGCTGAAATACCTGCCATGTATCAGTATGGGTGTCGGTACAGCTTATATATATCAGGATAAATCTGTAGGCATCATCACATCGTGCAATGAAGCTATATTCTTTTCAGAGATTTTTTCAGAGACGATTCCTCACAGAAGGTTGATTTCCATATCAAAATAATGATAGACGTTTTGTCTGTCAGTCAACACAAAGAATGCATTCTTTCTGTTATTTAAGTGATGGGATTTCAATTAAAATATCACGTTGAATGTGATGTGATATGCAATATGTGAATCCGTATTGCGTTTATCTTGTTTGCATACGATGCATATGCCAAGTTTGTTTGTGCATGGCATTGTACAGGATGTAGTTTGACCTAATTGGAATATGTTCGAACGAGAACGAGAGAAATAATGGTTAGACACAATGGACGGTTGATGGGGTATATATATATATATGGTTTAACGACGTACTTAATGATAAATAAGATCTATTGGAGTCGAATGAATGATTAATGAGATGATGGGATGATGAGATGAAGGTTCTTGGGTAATGGGAAGGATAGGGGGAACTAAGCAGTCGTGGCCTATATTGTAAGAACTATCCCGGCATTAGCCAAGACTACAGAGGGAAACCACGAAAAAGCCCTGTAAAGATGGTCATCGCGGCGGAGATCGAACCTCGTCTCCGGGATCACATGAAGCGAGCGCGTTAACCACAGTGCTAGAAGGGTGGGGGGGGGGGGGGGGACATCAGAAGCGTCTGTCGGGTCCAGGTGTTGACCCATGACCCCAGCATGACTTATCGACACCAGCGCCCCCTAGATCACCGAACTGTCTTCACTGCGAGGCGAGGGTTTTTCATCTGACGGTTGGTCAGTTTCACCCGGAACTGGACCAAGAGATGATTGATCAATCAGATCGCGATCTCCTCTGCTGATGGTCTCATGTCGCATGTGGCAGATATCTCCATTCCACACATCGGCTACTTCATCAGATCAAGCCATTCGCACTCATCGAGTTGTATTATTGAGGATGTTTGAGGAAAAGGGAGTTTTTATTTTGATGGAAATATATTTCCAAAGAAGAATGTGATTTGAAGGTTTCCGTATTGAATACTTTATTTTCAAATCACTGCTCCACTGTACTAGTCTTACTTCAATGAATCAACAATAATGTATCTCTACTATTTTTGCCCTGTTCACGGACCAATATGATTGAAATGAAGAGTATATCAATTCCAAGGTAATTGTTGCTCTTTAATCTATGTTGCATTCTATTTCTGTGGATTCATTATCAGTATAATTATAATATACATTATCGGACAACATCTAGTAACTTTTGAAAGAAACACATTTCTATGCAGAAGTGATATCCTTTAGAATTATATTTATCTGCTTAAAGATTATGTCTATTAAAAGGAAATTTCCTGAGAATATTCGACTATGATTATTGTTTTGATGAGAGAGTGAATTTGAAGAAGAATCTACAATTTGTTACACCAATCACCCGAATGCTCTCTCATGCACTGATTGCGCACGCTCGGGTCATATCGCGCATTTTGTTCGAGCGATCTCGTTCCGGTAGGATTAACAAGATAATTATATGACATGTGTTTTCCTAAAACTCGCCCCCCGCCTGTTGTGTAATTCAAATCTCGGACCTCGCCTATTTATTCAATTGAACACGAGCCGTTTGAAGTTTGATGCCCGGGGCATTTCCACGGCAGGCACCTTTCAGCCGACCCAGCGATCATGGGCTGCGTCACGTCCAGCCACCAAAACAAAACAAAACTGATAAAAACATAAACTAATTGAAACTAACTGGGAAAACGCCATATATGCGTTGTTAGACGAGCGAGTAGTAATAGTATGGGTAAAAATGGGTAAAATCTGCTTCGAGTGGTACTAATTTAGCACATTTTATGTTTTTTCTTCAAAATGGCGAACCCGATCAAGCTGAAAATTTTTAGAAATGTGCATCAAAATGTAATTCAACTTCACGCGAAATTTATTATTTTGGAAAATGAAAATTAAAAACCATACAGATCTAAGTTAGATGAGGAACCATATTGAAAAAACGTTTGAAGTTATAGCTGTAGCCGTTTGACCTGTGGAGAACCGACAAAAAAACATGAAAAAAAAAACAGAAAAACGAACACCATTTTTTTTCAGTATGACAAATTGAATCCTCGCTAAAGCTCGTCTAAAAAATCATTCTGGCTGTTGTAATGTTGGTACTCTCTAATAACGTGACCCTGTGGCCGGTTGATATGGAATTGATTCACTCTTGCTACACAGTTGACCATTCCAGCGGTCCTAGCGGTCCTAGCGGCCCTAGCGGTCCTAGCGGCCCTAGCGGTCCTAGCGGCCCTAGCGGTCCTAGCGGCCCTGGCGGCCCTGGCGGCCCTAGCGGCCCTAGCGGCCCTAGCGGTCCTAGCGGTCCTAGCGGTCCTAGCGGTCCTAGCGGTCCTAGCGGTCCTAGAATTTCTGCCTGGTCCTGGGGGGGTGCCCCTTGCCCCCCCCCCACTTCCGACGCCCATGACACTTGGTGCTGATCGTTATCCATCACCTGTCTGTTATTCAGGAGACCAGGGTTCGTTTCCAGTGATGATCGATTGAATCTACTTTCATTTCGATACCACACACGGCTTCGCCCAAAAATTTTCAGGGAAAATCATAAATTTCCCTATACCCCTCTGCGGAAGGGGGTTTTCAAGAATTTTTTGCCGAATAACCAAACATTGGATTGGGCTGAAAATAAGATTTTTCGCAATCAATTGATTGTACCTTCATTTTGATACCACACACGGCTGTATGAAAAATCTTCAATGAAATCGTAAATTTTCCGACACCCGATCTGCGGGGGGTTGTTCAAAACTTGTGTGGTGGAGAACCAAACATTGGCTCGGGCTGAAATCAACATTTTTCGCAATCAATTGAATGTACCTTCATTTTGATACCACACACAACTCAAAAAAAAAATCCGAAGAAAATCGTGAATTTTCCGACACCCGATCTGCGGGAAGTTGTTCAAAAACTGTTTGTTGGAGAACCAAATATCGGATCGGGCTGAAATCAACATGTTTCGCAATCAATTGGATGTACTTTGTTATTGATACTACACACGGCCACGACAAAAATTTTCCAGGGAACATAGTAAATTTTCCGACACTCGATCTGCGGAGGGTTGTTCAAAACCTGTTGGGCAGAGAACCAAACATTGTATCGGTCTGAAATTAACATTTTGAGCAATCAATTGGATGTATCTCAATTTTGATATCACACACGACTCTGACAAAAATTTTCCAGAGAGAATCGCCAATTTTCCGACCCCCGATCTGCAGGGGGTTGTTCAAAACATGTTTGTCGGAGAACCATACATTGGATTGTGCCAAAGTTGGAATTTTTTGCATTCGATTGAATGTATCTTCATTATGATACCACACATGGCTTCGACAAAAATTTCCGGAGAAAATCGTAAGTTTTCCGACACCCCTCCGCGGAAGGGGGTGTTCAAGAATTTTTTTACGGAGAACCAGACATTGGATCGGGACGAAATAATAATTTTCCGCAATCAATTGAATGGACCTTCATTTCATCATCATACACGGTTCCGACAAAAATTTTCCAGGGAAAATCGTAAGTTTTCCGACACCCCTCTGCGGGAGGGGGTGTTCAAGATTTTTTTTACGGAGAACCACACATCGGATCGGAACGAAATAAGAATTTTCCGCAATAAATTGAATGTACCTTCATTTCGATACCACACACGGCCCTGTTAAAACTTTTCCAGGGAAAATCATAAATTTTCCGACACCCGATCTGCAGGGGGTTGTTCAAAACATGTTTGCCGAAGAACCATACATTGGATCGGGCCAAAATCAGAATTTCCGCATTCGATTGAATGTACCTTCATATTGATACCACACATGGCTCCGACAAAAATTTTCCGGAGAAAATCGTAAATTTTCCTATACCCCTCTGCGCGAGGGGGTGTTCAAGATTTTTTTTTACGGAGAACCAGACATTGGATCGGAACGAAATAAGAATTTTCCGCAATCAATTGAATGTACCCTCATTTCTATACCACACACGGCTTCGACAAAAGTTTTCCAGGGAAAATCGTAAGTTTTCCGACACCCCTCTGCGGGAGGGGGTGTTCAAGAAATTTTTTACGGAGAACCAGACATTGAATCAAACGAAATGAGAAATTTCCGCAATCTGATGGATGTACCTTCATATCGATACCACACACAACCCTGTGGAAAATTTTCCAAGGAAATTCGCAAATTTTCCGACACCCTTCTGCACGGGAGGGTGTTTGCGAATTGTTTTAGAGAGAACCACACATTGAATTGAGACGAAATAAGAAATTTTCGCAATCTGATGAATGTACCTCCATATTGATATCACACACAACCCTGTGGAAAATTTTTCGGGGAAAATCGCAAATTTTCCGACACCCCTCTGCACGGAAGGGTGTTCAAGATTTTTTTTAGGGAGAACCAGACATTGGATCGAGACGAAATAAGAAATTTCCGCAATCTGATGAATGTACCCTTCTATCGATATCACACACGACCCTGTGAGAACTTTTCCAGGGAAAATCGCAAATTTTCCGACACCCCTCAGCACATGGGGTGTTTCGCGAATTTTTTTAGGAAGAACCACACATTGGATCGGGACAAAATAAGAATTTTCAGCAATCTAATGAATGTACCTTCATGTCGATACCACACACGACCCTCAGAAAAATTTTCCAAAGAAAATCGTAAATTTTCCGACACCCCTATGCACGGGGGGTTGTTTCAAAACCAGTTTGACGGAGAACCAGACATCGGATTGGGCCAAAATTAGATTTCATCGCATTTAATTGAATATACCTTCATTTTGATACCACACACGGCCCTCTGAAAAATTGTCCGTGGAAAATCGCAAATTTTCCGACACCCATCTGCACGGGGGATTGTTGAAAACCTGTTTGCCGGAGAACCATACTCCGGATCAGATTGAAGTTTGAATTTTCGCAATCGATTGAATGTACCTTCATTTTGATACCACACACGACCCCCTGGAAACTTTTCCAAAGAAAATCGTGAGTTTCCGACACCCAAATGTGCAAGGGGTTGTTCAAAACATGTTTACCGGCAAACCAAACGTTGGATTTGGCCAAACTTAGATTTTTTCGCATTCAATTAAATGTACCTTCATTTTGATACCACACACGGCCCTGTGAAAACTTTTCCGGGGAAAATCGTAAATTTTCCTATACCCCTCTGCGCATGGGGGTGTTCAAAACATGTTTGCCGGAGAACTATACACCGAATCTGGCTGAGGTTTGAATTTTTCGAATGTACCTCCATTTTGATATCACACACGGCCCTCTGAAAACTTTTCCGGGGAAAATCATAAATTTTCCGACACCCCTCTGCACGGGGGGGTGTCGAAACATGTTTGCCGGAGAACCACACATCGGATCGGAACGGAATAAGAATTTTTCGCAATGAATTGAATGTACCTCCATTTTGATTTCACACACGGCCCCGTCAAAACTTTTCCAGGGAAAATCATAAATTTTCCGACACCCGATCTGCAGGGGGTTGTTCAAAACATGTTTGCCGGCAAACCATACATCGGATCGGGCTGAAATCAGAACTGTACGTCATCAATTTCGATTATCTCAAATTTGATACCACTCACGGCCGTGTTAAAACTTTTCCAAAGAAAATTGCACATTTGCCTCTATTTTCAAGATTTTTTTACGGAGAACCAGAAATCGGATCGAGCTAAAATCAACTTTTTTGGCAACAGATATTATGTACCTTCATTTTGATACCGCACACGACTTCGGCGAAAGAGTTTGACTTTTTTTCAAATTTTGGTTTTCTCCCCGTACTAGTACCCGTCCGACAAAAAAAAATCGACAATCTTCGATCGGCGATTGCTCGAGAACCCACAATGCGATCTGGCTGATTGTTCGATTTTCGGAAAGCTAGCGATCACGTGAGCATTTTGATGCTACTCATGGTTCTCCAAAAAAAATTTCCGAAGAAAATCATAAATTTTCCGAGGGAGTTTTCAAAAAAATTTTTCATTCAGAATCAGACATTGGATCAGGACGAAATTGAAATTTCATGCAATAAATTGAACGAACCTTCATTCCGATACCTTACACAACTCTGGGAAAATTTTTTTGAAGAAAATCGTAACTTTTCCGACACCCCTATGCGCGAGGGGGTGTTCAAGAATTTTTTCTGGAGAACCACACATCGGATCAAGACGAAATAAAAATTTTCCGCAATCAATTGAATGGACCTATATGTCGACACCTTACCCGGCTCTGTGAAAAAATTTCCAAATAAAATCGTAAATTTTCCGACACCCGATCTGCAGGGGGTTGTTCAAAATATGTTTGCCGGAGAACTATACATTGGATCGGGATGAAATTAGAATTTTATGCAATCAATTGAATGTACCTTCATGTCGATACCCCACACGACCCTGTGAAAAATTTTCCAGGGAAAATTGCAAATTTTCCGACACCCCTCTGCACGAGGGGGTGTTCACGAATTTCTGTCCGGAGAACCACACATTGGATCATAACGAAATAAGAATTTTCCGCAATCAATTGAATGTACCTTCATGTCGATTTCTTACACAACCCTGTGAAAATTTTCCAGGGAAATCGTAAATTTTCCAACACCCGATCTGCGGGGGGTTGTTCAAAACCTGTTTGGCGGAGAACCAAACATTGGATCAGGTTGAAATTAGAATTTGTCGCAATCATTGAATGTATCTTCATATTGATACCACACACGGCTTCGACAAATAATTTCCGAAGAAAATCATAAATTTTCCTATACCCTTGTGCGGGAGGGGGTTTTCAAGAATTGTTTCTCGGATAACCAGACATCGGATCGGGACGAAATTGAAATTTTCCGCAATCAATTGAATGTACCTCCATTTTGATACCACACACGACTCGGGGATATTCAAATGATGTAAACACAAGTGAAACATTGGAGCGTTTCAAATCTCTCTGGAAGAAAACATTTCTCTCCCAAGATGATTGATCAAGAAGATGAGGCTGTTGTTCCAGCTCTGGATTACAAGACACTAGCATGATAATTGTGATGATGATTGATTGTTTTTCATTGTGTTTCGGTCACAAGTTCCCCCTCCCTCTCTCCCCCTCTCCCCCACCCCCCTGACCCTTCCCGACCGACATCGCGTTCAATTAATGGAAATACTCTTGTCAAATGATTAAACTGGATTATTATTCACTGTCGCTTCTACGTATGGATTAAGTTACTGAAATAATTAATTATTTTGCATTTGTCACTTGTACGTTTTTTTTGTTGGACCAAAATTAGATACAGTACGGGACTTCGTTATAGCTGATCGACTGAAGGGTTCATATCTTGCTGGATTCAACTTCACAGAAACTTACCGTCGTCAATGAACAAAGGTACTCGAAACCAATATAACTTATAACTATAATTCTTCAGAAGTTGAATGAGAATATTCATAGGCATTTGTTTTTTTAAATTTTAATTTCCAATATGTTCTAACATTGTATTCGTAGACCCTCAAAGTCATATCGACCTGTCTGAAGGTATGCAGTATTCAGTAATGTCATTGATACATCGAAACTTTCTCTACCAGAACTTTCATGCAATATCGGTGTAAGAATTGAAAGACTCGAATTGGGTAAAAATTGACTTACACTACTTTGGCTTTGAGGCACCTGTTTGACAGCTGACATCTTGCCGCCAACAATAACGCAATAACGCAAACAAATAATAATCAGAAACATATCTCCGACGTTTCGAGCAGATTGCACTACTCATCTTCAGGATCAAAACCTGACCGGAACCAAGAAGACTCGAAAATAGTGTTGTTCGTTTGAACAACCCAAGAATGTGAAATTCTCAGTTGACATATTTTTGAAAGTATATGGGCCTACTGTATATGTGGCTCTCACAATAATGATCAAGCCTAGATTTCATTTGTATCATATTATTGTTTCGAACTGTTCAAACATTGTACTATGTGTAGAACTAATAATATATGAATTAAACTAAATGGAACGGAATTTGAAAATTGCACTCGAAGAAAGCTACATGATGGATATGGCAATGTAATGTAACTGCTCGTAATGGATGTATGTACTACATAAACTCTCTCTATTGAGTCTCAGTTGACTGAGCCACGGGGGCGGCAGCTTTGTGTTGGTATACACATGTGAAATGATGATCCGTGTTTTGATGTCTTCAAATCAAACATCTTGCATGCATTTTCTCCACGTCCGTGTCTCCATGTATGTGTTGGCCAAGCCATGGTCTACAACTGAGAGGTCTGCAGTGCTGCTAGTTCCACCAAAATCCGCGCGGGACGCTAGGTGGAAAACGCCAGTGGACCACGAGATACGCATGCGCACACCAAATGTACGTCCTCAATGCCAGAGTATAGTATAAGTCATGTTTCCAATAATTTGAGTCTTTCAATTATCACACCGATATTGCATGGAAGTTCTGGTAGAAAAAGTTTCAATGCCAAACAGTCAACGCTATCTACCATAGAAGTAGTGAACTAGTGACTTGAACCACTCTGGTGCAAGTAGAATGGCAATTGCAGTATGCTTTTATTCATTTATTCATTCATTTCAATCTTCATCCAAGGACGTTACATTTACAAATATCTCGTGATGAAATTATGAATTTTAATTTAATGAATAAGGATAGTCAAGATATAAATTTGTCACATAGTCATTGAACATATAAAGAATTATAGGGCCTAGACACATTTGAAATATATCAAATGACATGCATTGATATAACACATATAAAACTTTATAATTCGTGTATGATCTCGAATTGGGTAGATTGCCTTACACTATTATGACTTTGAGGCACTCATTTTTTTTTCATTCAACTGTACCACGTGACTGGCCTCTTTTCACCTAGCGTTCCACACGGATTTTGTTGGAACTAGCAGCAGTGTTCGCACCAGCCCTCCAGCGCACGAAGATAGCCCGATACAAGACCTCTCTATTCTAGACCATGGCTTAGACACAGATGCATCGCAGTGACACGTGTGCAGACGTCGATATGAAGCGTCTTGTAAGTACGTCATCACGGCAAGGCGTCGTTCTGCGGTGTTTGCCATTCTGGACGTCGGCTCTCAAATCTAGGAGATCTTGTGCGAGATGATTTATAGCAATTGGTCTGCTGTAGACACAGCATGTTTGGTAAACGATAACACCGCCAGTTGGGGATGCTCTGTGGTCTGTCCACCATCTTGTTTGGTACACTAGGAAAACGCCATATATGCGTTGTTAGACGAGCGAATAGTAATAGTATGGGTAAAAATGGGTAAAACTAAAAACTGCTTCGAGTGGTACCAATTCACCACATTTTATGTTTTTTCTTCAAAATGGCTGACCCGATCAAGCTAAAATTTTTCAGAAATGTGTACCAAAATGTAATTCAACTTCACGCGAAATTTCATTTTTTCGGAAAATTAAATTTTTTTTTCCGCCATGTTATTCTAATGGGAATTTTTGAAATTTCTTAAATTCATAAAAAAAAAATTACTCCTCGATAATGCCACAAAACTATACAGATCTTAGTTAGATGAGGAACCATATTGAAAAAAAGTTTGAAGTTGATAAATGTAGCCGTTTGACCTGTGGAGAACCGACGAAAAAACATAAAAAAAAAAAAAAAAAAAAAACGAACACCAATTTTCTTCAGTATGTCAAATTGAATCCTCGCTAAAGGTCGTCTGATTATTCTCGAGTATCTTAGAACGAGGATCCTTCAGCCAACATTTCATGATCATGTCGAGCTCAAATCCCACAATAATATTCGATTACTCGACAATAACTCATTTTATTAGGTTTTTACTGTTATTAAACTTGACTATTCGTGTAACGCCGCATGATTGTGTTCGATGTTTAGTTGGGTACTTGTTGATCGCACAGAGTGGATCCGGTTTGATGAAGCTGGAGTTGGTTTATGATCAGTGGCGTACAAAGTGGCGGTGCAAGAGGTGCAGTGGCACAGGCACCCACGACTGAATCTCATTCAGGAGGGGCACAATGAGACTGACATTATTCGATGAGATTACTATTTTTAATTCATTCATCTACATTTTTGTGGGTCCCTGAACGAGCGACTCAGAGTGTGGTTTTATCTTATCGATTGAACCGGAGGGAGCAAGAAGGATTCATGATAGTAGGGCCTATGCTGTAGATATTATTGCAGAGCAAACAGCAATGCAGAGGTTCTAATAGCAATCGATTAGTGAACACAATAATAATTCAATTGATTGATGTGCAATAAATATAGTATTATATGTTTTGGTCAGAATAGCCCTGCTTGGGGCATAGCTTCGTGAAAACCAGATATGAAATAATCCAACAGTCGATTTGGTGGTTAGGTATACAATAATCATCTTTGTTCTTTGATAATATTATTGCAATAATAATCTGTAGACTTGTATATTGTGAAATATAATCCGTATTCCTATTGAAATGGAAATAATTTCTCGGTTATTCCGATTACTATTTTCATATCATTATATATAAACTTCATTACCAAATCTCTGCTCACAATAGCTGCCTTATAACACAGAATAACAAGCAGTATAAAAATTATTTAATGCAAAATAATGAAAGAGTGAAAATGGTTTGTGTTGATGGCATGGAGTAAGTGAACATATATATGATTTGTACAGTGAGTAATGAAAGGTGTTTAATTCAATGAATGACCATAAAGATGATTTCTGAGAATGAAGACTGAATCTCTAATGATACTGATGACAATATTGGAAATTATCCCTGAAATTTCCCAATGTTTCATATAATCTTCAACCAGCTTTGGGATAGTTCCTCTAGCTCCAAATAGCAACTTGTATTGTGTTCAGGTTATATTTTGTTTCATAATAATTGGCAGTTGGTTCAGATATTTTTTTTCTCATTCACATGTATTGCATTGTATTGAGAATAACAAAAATGCAAATACAACACATTTACACTGTCCGTGACTTGTGGCGAATATGGAGAAAAAGGAGGGAGGGCCCCACTCCTGTCTCTTTGTACCTTGAAACGCCACTGTTCATGATATATACAATTGTACATACTAATCTAACAACTCGCAATGTTTCCCTAATATTCCGCGAAATGTAAACAATACCGAAACGTGATTCGAACATTCTCGTCCGAACAGAATTATTCTGTGGGGCTTATCGGTATTGAAACAAGAGATTAAAAATATTGCTAATTAAACGTTATTGTACGGAGTAAATCGCCACATCATATTATAGCAATACAATGACATGCAAATAGATATCGGAATAACTGAGGAATTATTTCCATTCCAATAGAAATACGGATTATATTTCACGATAATATAAAGTCTACAGATTATTATTGCAATAATATTATCAAAGAACAAAGATGATTATTGTATACCCATCGACTGTTGGATTATTTCATATATGGTTTTCACGAAGCTATGCCCCAAGCAGAGCTCGAACCAGAGACTCATCTAGATGTCGGTTTCCGAAGCAATTCTTTGGGTGGCTGAGCCTCAGAATACACGAACATAGTTAGTTATAGTGTTAAGGTCCATTCAAGATCAAACTTCATCTCAAATGTATTCCATTCACTCTTTTCTTTCAATGTTGCTTAACGACCCCACCAACAGCTAGGTTATACGGGGGTACAAATGAACAGGTGACGGTGAAATGATGATGTGCTGACAAGTGAAAGGACATTCACAAAACCAATGCCTTATGTGGGACTCGAACCCACGCCCAACGGTCACTTCAGTTCCTACCGCTAGCGATAGTTGACTGAGCCACCGGGGCGGCTCCAATCTCATATTTCATCTGACAGAAAATATTCACAAAAATCACTAAATAACTGCGAAATGGTACCTCGTGCACCAACAAATAGTCTGATCACTCAATCTCTTCCAGGTTGTACTTTTCAGTTTTCTTAACTCATCAAGTAATTAATACTCCTGTATAGTCTACACGAGCCTATATATGTTCCAATATCCGTGAATACATAGGGCCTACGTCATATCAATCAGCTGACCAATCCACTGCATTATCTCCCATTTTATCAAGAAACTCTTCCGCCTGTTTTCATGCATCATTGATCCCTTCTTATACCGTACTCCAGAAGACTACGTCTCAAGGAAAATATCCATTGATTTATGAATATTGGTCAAAAGTGAGCAATAAAAGCCAGGTTTATATTCTTATCAATAATGTAGAGTGTAGTTGTATTTGGTATTGGGCTGGTATCAGCGAGGTGGATATGAATATTTCACGGGGCAAGTGATCACACAGACAGTTGGTATACCTCATGCTGCCAGATGGAGCCGATAGATGCGCATTTATAGGTCTACTCTCATTCACTCAGCAGAGAATGAGGCCGACTTCCAGAAGCTATCATTATTGTACATTCTGCAGATTACATCATCACATGCATAATATGTATTATATAATTAAATGAGCGATAGCAAGACTCACTTGAGGACTTACCATCTAAGAGCCGGTTGTACCAATGTGATGATTAGTGAGTTCAGCAAAAATTAGCTTATTAACTTGTTATCACCCTTGGATACATATGTTATTATTGGACGTTAAGTAATGATTAACTAATTGATATTCAATTATCAGTTGGTACAATCGACTCTTACATGTATTATCTACCTTTTTCAATCATCTCTTTCTGTTTACTCATTTTCATTTCTAGTTTTAAGTTTCAATATTTTCTATATTTGTATTATGTACAAATCTTTGAAAAAAAAATCATCTAAACATCTTAAAGACACTTGTGGAGCTTTTTGTTTGTGTTTACTGTCTTTTTGTCTGTTTGTTTGTACGCACTGTACAGGTCGTAGAGTTTGACTGATCGACATGAAACTTTATATTTTCACGCAGTTTAATCGTAACATTTCGTCAGCCATATTGATATTTAGAAGCGCATTCTGTTGCTAGTTTTAGTAACTGTTTGTTTAGGCAGAAGCTGACCAGAGCTTTTAGACGAGAGCAGAAACTCGTACAATTATAGTAATTGATGAACCATTATGACACGTGTTTGTTCCGAGCAGATATCTGCTGAATTGGAACTTTCCCTTTATCTCGACAACTCGCACACTGCGATTGTTATCATTCCATTGTTCGATTAATCGATTCGACTATTACTGATTGCTGATTGATTCACTCGACTTGATCAGTCAGAGATGGATGTTGGCATTACTGTTCGGCTGCAATAGTTCGGATGAGACCGTAGTTAGCACCAAATAGTTGATTTATCTTCATTCATGAAAATAAGACTCTGTCTTTGAATGAAAGTTTGTCATGAGACACAGAATAACAAATCACAGACAGAATACGTGGGATACAAGATGTATGAAGGTATGGATGAAATAGTATTGTAACAATTGTTATTTCATCAGATGAGCTTGGCGGAAACTTCCATTCCACATACCGAAAAAAATGAACTTCGTTTATAGGTTTTTTTTTTTCTCAATTTTGTACGCGGCAGAGAGGTCAGGGGAATTGACCTATCAACTGCTAATGTATCATTAGTATCCTAATTTATGTATGTTATAATCAATTATTTCAATTTTGTACCAATTCTATATTATTTCATCGTTCTACATTCACACATCGTTGTCCGGAACGACGATATCGTGACGTAATTCCTCAGAAGCATCGATCTCCGAATGTGTTTCGTTTTGTCCTCTTAGCCTACTTCAGGAGGAATTGTTATTCTGGACCAGTAATTTGTGTTTACATCAAATCCTGTTCATTGAAAGCAGCCACCGCCTTCTCAAGACACGTCGCTAATAATACAAGCAGGACTGAGCATGTGTGCGCGTGTGTGTGTGACGGGCTGAGCTTGTTTGGAATGCTCTGAAGCTCGCAGCGTATAGTCTGTCGCACCAGTCGCTAGCAATTGTTGCATTTATTTTCGATAATGCCTGGTTTTACTAATCTTAGGTACGGTATTACCGTTGTTATCAGGTATTTGGTACGGTACCAACGTGGAAGTAGCTCTGACTGGCAGTTAAAAGTTGTTATCACTGGTCACCCTTGCTGTATGTTTCCACCAAAGCTCAGATAAAGGCTTACTGGACCTGGTAATACCAGGCCTTGGTAAAGTAATGATTCGTTGACTGTTAGCTGAAGGTACGGATATAATCTACGTGACCAAGGGTAATAGCAAGTTGATCCGCCAGGTGTCAGTTCATAAAACTGGGTTTGATTGGCTGAACATGTCAATCATAACTCAACAGTAACAAATGAACTTTTCTTGAATGCATTTTGAGGACCAATTTTCAATTTTCAAAAAAGGTTGTAGTGTGACGTTGCTGAATTGATTCATAAATCTATTGAATGAAAACTCATGATTATTTCTTATATCTCCATTTTTACCCAAGACGATGGAATAGATTATTGCTGAAATTGCTCTCATTTTAATTTTCCCTTTTTCAGATTATTTCTATTTCAAATTTTCCGTGAATTATTTTCAATTCAGTCAAGTTGGGTTGTGTATAATATATTTTTAATGTCAAGCATCAGTGTATGAGTCCAATGGAGTCAACTGTACTCATACACATGCTGAATTGTTCGAATGTGGTTCTATTCCGACGTGAAGCTACTTCTAGGTGATATTGTTGAATATATTTGAATTAAATGAATTGTATCAGTTGAGTCAGAAAGTCCTTTCAAATTATATTTCATTGAGTGAGATAGAAATGAAGAACTTTTCGGATGTATTGGTGGAAGGGCCAGGTTTTGTGACGACATTGGTTGGTGGAAGGGCCGGGTATTGTGACGTCGTTAAGGAGAGATAAGTGAGAAAGAAAACGGATATTCAACTGTACTGATACCAACTGACCTGGACTTCACTTCTTGAGCAACCTGTACAGAAGTCAAAGTGGGAGATTTGGCTCCTCCCCTTCAGATATGTCATAAGACACAAACCTTATCCAACTAACCCTAACCATCAGTAGAGCCTATAGAACATGGAATGGGTGGTAACAAATTCTTGAGGGGAGAAGCCTAACCCCTCAAATCGACTTCTACACAGGTTGCTCAATAAATTGAAGTTTAGGTCATTCGGTTTTCAGGTTAGTTGGTTTTGAGTAAAGTTGGTTTTGAGTACAGTTGACCGATCTTCGTCCATATATATATATATATATATCTTCTGTTTGAACAATAGAAGAGCAAAGTAGCAAGATCTCCGCGACTCGCTGCAGATTGGTGGGACAGACTGTGGACGGAGCATGTGTGTGCGTGTGCGTGAGAGAGAGAGAGAGAGAGGGAGAGAGAGAGAGAGGGAGAGAGAGAGAGGGGTTGTTTAGGATGCTCGACGGCGAGTGGAAATATGCTCGGAGCTAACAACATGATACGCAGACAAACAACCAGAGCTGGTTCCGACTTCCGTTACTTTGCTTCGGCTCTAATTCGATATTGCCTTCACTGGTGGGCTGGGTGAGTAACTAGGCAACTTGCGCCGGTTAGTCAGGAGAAAACTACATTCGCAAATAATAATAATACTATACTACACTGTAATGGAAGAACTGACCAATAGCACGAGAAAAAAAGCAGAGTTTTATTATTATATAACATTTTAGTTTCGATTCTATTAGTTTTATTATAGAGTTTCATGGATTTCTTTTTATAATTTCATTTCATAATTATGATCTAATTATAAATATGATCTTATAAACGTCATTCGAAGTACTAAACGTGAGTGACATACATTGAAGTATTCGGTATATCTGTACGATATGTTGAAACCGGTTTCGACCGTGATTGTATTCAATGAATAAAATACAATAATAAGAGCAGTTTATTGTCTTCATCAAATGATCAGATACATGGTACAGGAGGACTGTCAGCAATACAATATCTGAATTTGAATATGAAACAGGAAAGCAATATGAGAAATCTATCAGATCCCATCAGCACAACTCACAACCGTTCTGACAGATAAACAGTTTCTGTCACCTTGATTTCACTACGAAAAATGAAGTGACTTTTCCGAGTCTTGTATGCCAAGCGCATATTGTTCAACTGGTTATTCTTAATTTTTCAATTTTCAATTGTATTGTTATTTTAAATACCATTACCATACACGATGAAATATCTCAAGAAGGAATCAAGTTATATATGTAATGAGAGATGAATGTCTTGTGACTCCCTCAGCATGACATTTTCAGTGTGAACTGAAGTATAAACAATCGTAGTTGCTTTCCGGATGAGCGTATTGTCGTGAAACTGCGTCACACTGTGTAGAGAAGAACCTTCTATAATATTTACTGTCGATCTTTAATGATCATTCACAATAAACTACGTGTTATTTGTGTGTGATTCACCCTGGTGGGAACGTTTTGCTCTAAGGAGACTGGGGACGCCTTAAGAACCCATCAGTCCCTCTGCATTCTGGAGGACAATTACTTACAGGGAAAAAAACTCTACGATAATTTGTTTCTTTATCTTTCAAGACAGAGTAGTTTAATTACTACTTCTCACAGAGAGAGAGAGAGAACAACGAGACATGTCTGAAACGTCACACAAATTCTAGGCAACGTAGACATTATTTCTCTTCAAGAAATTCTACTTGATGCTGCCCGACGAATAAGAGCACGCTGTATCGGTTTATTTATGTCGTATTATTTCGAACATTCTTAAAAGTTGCAACTAGCTTTGTTTCTATCCCTGCTCATGCATGATTCCGGTGAATGCTCTAATCCGCAATGGATGAAGGAACAAGCTCCTGATATTTGCATCCAGCGGATCCGGGATGGAGAATGGAGCACAAGAATCAATGTAGAAACACTTGACAACTTTTCAGATATATATATTATATACAAAAGTTGTAACGTGTTCAAAAGGAAAAATATGTTCAGTAACAAAAAGAAAAAAAAAAGTCGGAAAAGGAAGTAAAGTATTGGACTGTGAAATATTTATAATTATATTGTCATGTTGGTAACCGAGGCCTCTCACGTGACTTGCTTTCCAATGAAGCCAACACAATAAAACAAAAGACCGACTTCGATTATGAAACCATAGACCTTCCCAACTGAGAGCCGAGAGTAAAGTACCGGTATCAAAGTCTTTTGTAGTGCATCACTGATCACAAAGGAGGGGAAACGGATGAGGAAAACACAAAAGGTCCGCCTCAAAGTTGCGCCGTGCGGTTAAGAAACTTAAGCCAGACTTTGGCTAACTAAGCGGCATACAATAATGAATATACTTGATGAAATGGAAGTAATTAAAACTGAAGATATGAAATGTTCGTCTGAAAGGTGAGTGTGTCTGGAGTCGAAGCCGGGCCAGGATGATCATGAACTCGGTTTTGATTAATTATTAACGCCAGACGTTCATATAAAGTGAGGAATAATGAATTGGGTTCTAGATATTTCATCGAATGCTGGCAGAAAATACACGAGGCTTCCCTTATTGACCCTTGATGTCAGTCTCCTCTTCGACTGACGTATTCCTAATTTCACGTTCATACATTCTCAGAAGAGTAAAATTGATGTTATTATACTCTCCAAATATGAATAAATATGGCTATATATATATATATATAAATATATATATATATATATATATATATATATATATATATATATATATATATATAAATATATATATATATATATATATATATATATATATATATATATATATATATATATATATATATATATATATATTCATATATATATATATATAATATATGTGTGTGTGTGTGTTTATACAAACCAGCATCAGTAAAAGCTTCAACATGAATGATCAAATCATATCAATTCTTCAATAGGAAATTAAAGTTAAGACCCTAAGATATTAAGGAGATATTAAGACATAGAGTACATGACACAGAAACATCAAGGAACTCGACCCGAGATTTTCTTCTCTCATATCATCTAATATCATCTAATATTCTGATCTGAAATTCCATCTAATCGATTCCCGATCAAACCTTGCAGTACATCGAGATATCGTATCGTGCGAGTTATTGCCCGCTCGTGGTCGATTGTTGCCAGTGTGTTTGTTGTTGTTAGTCAAACAGTGTACTGTTTTACCTGCAAGTCGGGCACTTATTGTTCCAGCAGCACACACGGGGGGGGGGGGGGGGGGGTGGTTCCCATTGCGGCGTATACTCGTACTGCCTACTCTTACACTGCCCACGAAGTCGATTCTCCAAGTTACCCCCACTCGGCATCACAGTTTGGTCTTTTTGGTCACTTTGGTCGGAAAAAAGCTCAAAAAAGACAGAAAAAATAAAATTTCAGAAACAATAGATAAAATTATCATAGTTTGGTCTGTAGTTATATTGGCGTAATAGTTAATATTCCGGGGAATTGGTTAGGGCACAGAAAAGCTATGAGGTTAGGGTTACTTGGGCCAGGTTTTAGTATTCTTGAATGTTTTTTCTTCGTACTTTGCTCTTTTTCAGTGGAACAAACCCATAGTGCAATATCTTCAGAGGAGAAATTATATTTCACTGTTCATTCTATCAGATTTTAATGTATTAATTAGATTTTTCTCACGTAGGAAATTACTTGACTCGATAGAGGTGAGATATATTGAAGTGTTTCATTGTTCAAACTTATAGCTATGAGAGAAATAGCTAGATAATACAGCAAAAATGTTATTTGTATCAAGTGAAGGGTGTCGGTAAGTATAGCGTATAGGCACTAGAATGATATTTTTTAACGACGCACTATTATGTTAGCAAAGATCTATTGGTGCCGGATGGATGATTAATGAGATGATGGGATGACGAGACGAAGGAATTTCTTGTTAATGGCAAGGATATTGTGAAGAAAGCGCTCGTGGTCTATATTGTGGAAACCATGCCGTTAGCCTAGACATCAGGAGGATACCATGAAAAGCCCTGTGAAGATGGTCGGCGGCGGGGATCGAACCGGGTCCGAAAGTCCCCTCGTCTCCCGGATCACATGAAGCGAGCGCGCTAACCACTACGCTGCATGTACCGGTGAAAACAAATATTACCAAACTAGGATGCCAAGTGTGGGAAGTTGAAGAAACAACTTCGTGGGCAGTGTGCGAATAGGCAGTGTGAGACAGAGAGGGTGTCCAGGTAGCGTAGGCAGTGTGCGAATAGGCAGTACGTGGCCACACATGAGGGGGGGAATAGCCCTGATCGCGTATTCCGGGCACGTAGGTGTGCGCACATCGACACACACACTTATAAACAAGATTATCATTTTATTGGCCGACACGATCCACCCTCAGAACATTTGCAGACTCGGAATTGAAGATTTACTATTCTTGGATGGAGTCGGTCATATTTCAGTTCAACCATTATTGGAAAATGAGTTACAGGGAAGAAACTAGGGCTACATAACAAATCTTGGAAAACCCAAAAAGTCGAAAATCAAATGTTCGAATTGTCTGAGATTTGGGTTTTCGGAGACATGGGTTTTGGTTAGGCGAATAAACGAAATGTCGGACGAATGGGCTTTCTGAGATTTGGTCGAAACGTCGGAGCAACGGGTCTTTTCAGATCAACAACTGTATCCAAAAGACGTGGTTGTCCCTTGAAAAGAGTTGACAATAAACATACATAAGGGTTTTCCAAGATTTGGTGAGTCGAGTAAACGAATAGTCAGAGAAATGGGTTCTCTAAGATTCATTTTCTCTGAGGATTTGATGAAAGTGCTGCCGAAAGAAGAGATGTTGTTCATCCTTGAGGCCAATACTAACCCTATTTGTGAAATTTGTTGGGAACTTCGGAAAATTCTAACATATTCGAAACCTATATATGGTGATCCCATATGATGTTTAATATTCGACTTGAGAAGAATTGACAGATATTCTTGTGTTTTCAACAAAGGACCAATCACTGGCGGGGATTGTGTTCTTGATGAACAATTTACTCCATACACTTCCTGATTCAATGTCATCATTTACAGAGATAATTGACGGTTGACATGTTCAAATTTCAAGTGTCAGTAGCGGTGAAGGTCGAGGATTTCACAGAGATGGACGTTTTCATTTCATTGGAATTTTCTTTTTCCTCTTTTCAAATTTATAATATAATTAGGTGACAAAAGATGTGACAGATTTCTGTAGACGGGCTCCCCTCAAGATATTCAGTTCGGAAGTCTGGTATACAGAAGTGCCGTGTTTCACCACAAGTCGGAGGCCGTCCAACAATCAGATGATTAGAGAAACTCGCTGTCGTTCAAACATGGAACGCTTTTGAAAGATGGAGTAGTGTTTCTGATCGAGATAGTCGTTCGAAAAACCATCTGAGCCTCGAGCTACTAAATGCACTTTGAACTATGAATTTATTTCAGGTATCACCGGTGATATATTTAAATATTTTGAAACAAATCACTCAAATGGACATGAAAATCAATGATTATTAAAGAAGAAAAAAACGAAAAATGGAGCAAAAATGTCAAGTTGACCTTAGTCCCCCCAAGAACGTGTGTATTCTGTCAGTGAAAAGCGCCAGTTTCTCTTGTCATACAATAACCCGAATGTGTCGCAGCATGTGTGTACATGGGGACTGGGAATGGTCAACAAGAAGGGGGCCCAAAGAGGGCATTAGGGGGCAGAAGGGGGCCCAAAGAGGGCATGAGGGATCCGGTATCCACAATGAATGTTTCATCCATGATATGTGACTCGTGGCCCGCAGTAAAACCTGCTCGCGATTTCCCTTGAGAAGTCCCGGGACATCTTATTGCTTTTCTACACATTAATAAGTCAGCAGTTTGACCCATTGTCAACCGGGTACTTGGCGGCCTCTTTTCCATACGACTTGACTTACAGCACACAGTTTCAATACAAGTCGCTTACACGGCTGCATGTATCTATTGACCTACACACTGACTAACGAACTCATCAGTATACTAGGAAAACGCGTTATGTGTTTCCGCGTTGATGGATGAGCTAATAAGAATGAAACTGAATTATTTCAAAAAGTTAAATCAAGTTGATGTTTTGACGGCATTCAAATTAAAAATTAATGTTTTCATTCGGTTGATTTATTTCGTAGACTATTCTCATCATGAAGGAAATATTAGATGCAATCTAAGATACAATATATACACCTTGAGATCCAATTATATTCATTACTCATTCTAAATAATATCTTTGATAATAAAGAAGGCTTTGTTTTAATAGTTCTTCAATAATTGGTGACACTTGTTGCTTGGATTTAAATGGTTTTCTTAATAGCTTTGAATGATGCACAAAAATGTCATTATATAATTTTTATATCTAAACGACTGATTGGATTCCAGTGAAAGTTTGGAATCATGTGTATCATTATTATATTGAAATTCGGTGAAAATTTTAATTTTTTTGAAGGACATTTTTTGTACGAAAATTTTTCTCCGGCTTATTCTTATGGGTAATTTGGAAAATGGAAAATTAGTTTTCTCAGAAGTGGTGCAATCGATTGCGCATAAAAATCAATGAGATTCAATCCAGATGATGACACTTGGGCTTGCCAAGTTTCAATTGAATTTGAATTTTCGTTTGACCTGTAGAGCGCGAACAAAAAAAAAAAAAAACAAAAAAAAAAAAAAAAAAAAACATGTACATTTTTTTCGGGTCAAGTGTAATTGAGTCTTCGCTTCGCTCATCCAATTAAACCAGAAAATATGTTTTGTCTGTATTCAACATTCATCACTATACAAACAGATCACATATTCTCAGATGCATTACACAGAATTCACAGAATACACAAAATCTAATCTACATTCAAGTGAGCCTACTTGGGAAAATAGTAAATGAAATAATAGAGTTAATGATTGAAAATTGTACTTAAAATTTTAAAAATTATAAAAATAATAATAATAGTAATTGTACATTCATTTACTCAGGAAAATAGTAAGTGGAATAATAAAGCTAATGATTAATTGTAGTCATGAGAATGAGTAGAATTTTTTTATTCACTTTATTTTTTTTTTATTTATTTTTTTTATTTATTTTATTTTATTTTGAGTTGAAAATGCTGGAACCAACATAAACCGAAGCTGTATATGTAACTATTCAATCATCGAGTGATTGCTAAGGTATGATGAGATGTCCCGGGATTGTCCTTGTTTTGAGCTTCCTGTCCCGGTGTTCCGAGGGATGTTCTCGGGACAAACAAATGTCCCGGTTTTTAGAAACGGAAGAAATATAAATAATGAGTATCTTTCATATTCTATCAATTCATCTACTCATGATTCATTTTTGTTCCAAATTTTGGAAACTGCCAATATTCTTCAAATCAATTTTCAAATTGCACATCGGATGTATATAACTGCCTTTCCATTATTAACATGTGTGGGCTACATGCTCAGAGTATAGAGTTGTATGCGATTGAAAATATACTCTTGATTTTCTACCACCAGAAAAAACACCCCAAATATCACTAAGACTACAAATTAGAAAGATTCCCCTGCGGGGCTGTCAAGCACTCGACTTCTCCCCCTCCTATTACAATCTGGAAGGAAAGATTCTGACAACGCACTTGTTGGCGTTGTCCCGGATTTTTTTTTTGAATATGGTCACCCCATACATTGCATCACATTATCAACTATTGCAAACGTCATTCGAGGTTTGACACCACCGAGAACACTGTATGTAACTGTAATCGGTCTTTAAGTGAGTGAATAGAAACTACTCCATTCAAACTTCGGTTTTCAGCCCCGAAATGGCAACTCAAAAGCACTCGGAAGTAGAGGATATAGGCCCACACTTCTTCTTCTGCCGATTCAATTCAAATTTATTCATCTGGATGGATTCGCACAATGTTTTGTTTGTATCTTATGAGCTAGATAATCAATGAAGTTATGTATATCTTGAAAGAAGTGGGCATACAAAAATTGTTGAGAAGAAAAAAAAACGAAGAATATGATTTCGACTAAAAAAATGTGTGAGATGAAATGATTTGTCTTTCCTACGGAAAAATTTTGAAGTAACATCACTGCATAATTCCCTCAGTTACACTTTCGAGAACACTATTATTTTAAAAACAACTATTCGTCTGAAGCCGCTTTCTGGGAAAAGGTGTCTTCATGACTATTGAAAAAAATTATGGAATAATAATGTGCTTTATAATGTGTTTATGTGCTTGAAACTCACAGAATTTGGCGGAAGAAAAAAAGGGAGAATGTAATTTTGTATTCTTTATATTTTTATATTTTCTGTGAGTAATGTAAGACCACAATGAAGAGAACAACTTAATCTTGAGTGAATGTAAAACTCAAGATATAGATTCAACAAACTTTCTCATCGGTAGAATTCATGTTGATCATTCGAGGAAGAGTTTTCTGTTATCGTCAGTCAATCATGTAATGTTATGTATTCGAATCATTCAGATTTCTTAAGCCATCAGTAACTTCATAATGAACATTACAATGTCATATAATTGTTAAAAAAAGTATATAACAATAGAATATATTACTGAAATTATATTACCTATGGAATAACAGTAGACCTTCATACAAAATTCCAATCATAGACAGTCTAGATAATCTTTAATTACTAATTCTTGAATCTATTAATATTTTCCCTGATATATACTATTGTTACATTCTATTCGAAAGCAGTTCAATTTGATACAATTCTTATTCATCGACATTTTGTTACAATCCTCAAGTCATGCTCGACATACGCAAAACAAACCTTGCCCAGTTGGAGTGACTAAAACACATTTTCACAAACACAATAATAATACTGTGAATATTTATCATCTAATTAAAAATGATCAGAGAACGGACGTCGGAGAGCAATATAGATATATTCTCTAACTACACATTTACATTTGTTGAACCGTAATAATAATAACTCGACTACAAGAATAAGCTCTGTCAAAATAATAATTCCGAATGCATTACAACTACAGTGAATAAATTATTTATATGCCAAAAAAGGTAATATTAAGTAAATGCCTATTTGTTGGCAGCGTGTTGTACTCAGGGGAAATCTTCCAGTATATGGATCCGCCGACTAGCTCTTCGTTTTGCACGTTTTTACATATATTGCTAGTATATTATACACTTTTATCATCTTGGTTATTGTTAACATATTGCGCGCAGCTGGAAGTGGGATCAAGAGCAGCCAGTTAGCCGAGAACTAAATCCACGCACATTAACGCTTTGAATGCTCGCTCTAGTTATTAATATATTCTTAGCCATATCTTATAATATCTTCATCTTATGTATGTTTATAATATATATATATATATATATATATATATATATATATATATATATATATATTTATCTGAATATGTACATATATATAGCCCTATATACCGCTTCGGATTCCTTTTTTTTAATGTTGCTTAACGACCCCACCAACAGCTAGGTTATACGGGGATACGAATGAGTGGGAGATAATGAAACGATGAAGTGATGATTGAAGCATATGTCTATCCATCATCAGGTCCGGGGTTCGATTCCCCGACGAGGAATTATTTTTCAGTGAAAGTAATAGCCGTCCCATCAGATATATATATATATATATATATATATATATATATATATATATATATATATATATATGAATATATATGTGTGGGTGTGTTTGTGTAATTGATTTAGTGCTCTATAATCCCAGCAACGGCAGCCTTGTGAGGTTAGAGCGGCGCGTAGAAGCGTGACGCAAGAAGGCACAACAAGAAGTAATGGCGGGTCGGCGAGCACGGCCGGCACATCAAGTCGAGGGCTGCGCAGAATATTTATGTCGAGCGAGCCACGGCGGCCATTTGATGAGTTCATAAGGCGCTCACGTTGTGTCCTAATAAACAAGCAAGGAGGTGATCGCGTCATGACGGTAAGCCTGCTCTGACAACAGGAACACGGACACTTTATGCAGGTGACTTCTGACAGCCTAAGCCCGGTACTATATATAATATATAATATATATATATATATATAATATATATATATATATACATATATATATATATATATATATATATTATATATATATATATATATATAATATATTCTAATTATATATATATATTATATATATATATATATATATATATATATATGTATATTATATATATATATTATATATATATATATATATATAATGAACGAAGGTTTTCAGGGCCGCTGATGGATGGTAACGAAGTCTTTACGGTAATCTGCCCTGTTGAAATGAGATGTGGTCCTAAAAAGGACCTGTAGTCTCGACGTTTCGGAAGTCCTTGTACTAGAAGTAAATATGTACTGTGTAATTAATGTACTATTTAAATAGAAATGAGTAAATAAAAGTGAGTGAGAAAACGAGTATCTCACATAAAATATGAGATGAAATATGTCTTTATTATGAGATATTTTCTCACTGATTTTTCTCACATCTCATTTATCTCATGAATAGGGGTCCTGTAATCAGTAATCCAACACTGCCCGGCTCAAGTCTGGGACCCCTAATTGTACCGGAAACTGAACGAAACATCCTGCCAGTTGCATACCACACACGGCCATCTAGTCGCTTTAGCAACCAGTTAAAACACACTCAAAGCGAGTGGTTTCTACTTGAATGCTAAAGCCAAAAAAAGTAAAGGAAGACAGCAGAGTTGTTTAAAATACGTGGTACTACTGCCAAGTTAAGGTAAATAAAGTATAGGCGATGTAATGTGAGCCTACATCTTTGCTCTCTTAGCTCGTGAAATATAGATTGCACTTCTGCTAGGAGATTGGCGTAGTGAACCGACTTGGAGCTGGCAGACTATATATAGTACGGTCGGGTCGCGGCCTTGTGAAATATTTAAAAAGCAGCAAGGAAGCATTCTAGCGCTGTGCAAGGACTAGCGGTAAACGTCTGAACTAGAATATCATATCGTCCAGGTAGCGAGTATATGACACCTTTGTGGTGGAAATATTCAGCGTGAGTACGCCACAGAGCCGCGGCGATACGCGATGAATAATAACAAGTCTGTATATTCATAGATTAATCTTGATGCCTAGACCATGTGTTCGCATTGTTTTTACTACATTTTACAGCTCTTGGATGAGAAGTTGTAAAATGGTAATGTTTATGAGTATTGTATCATACTGAATTGTGATGTCACAGAAGACTGTAAGAATTTGAATAATAATGGATTTTAAGGTTCATATGAAAAGATATTTCGAAATGAATTCGAAGCAAGGTCTTATGTTTGCTGCATTTAATTGGATGGCGTCAGGAAAATCCATCTATTCGAAAAACTTATATATTCCATAGTATCATCAGCACAGGTCAAATTGTTTGAATGATCAACATGAAACCTAACTCACATAATAGGCCCTACACATCGAGTCTCAAAGATATTAAAAGTCGCTTATAATTTTTAATATAATTATCATAATTTCCTCCCTACATTGCATATAAACTCTCATATCGTCATCCCATCTTCTCATTAATCATCAACACACGTCAATAGATCTTCATATATAGTTATCATTACCAATTATCAAAAAGGCCTCCACATTTTGTCGATTTCCTCATTATGATGAATTCATTTATATATTTCATTGATATATATATATATATACTATATATATATATATATATATATATATATATATATATATATATAATATAAATGAATGTGTGGTAAAACAAGCCCCTCGTAAAGCAATGAACTACATGTCACCAACACTACACCAATCAAGCGATCCATTATGGCGAGAATAATGAAATAGAACACACGCATCCAAGCAATCAATATCACGTTTATATTGTCACTCAACAAATCGTAACTACTTAGCATTTTACTCCATAGTTACATTCAATCGAATCGGAAAATGCTCCCATTTTGTCGACTTCCTCTTCGTGCGTAGCGTGGGTCGTACGATGCCAAGTGTAGTGGCGGTCAATGGTCAGCTGATTAAATAACACGCTGCGATTTGTCCATTTAACAGTGGCGGCAACGTGGACAAATAATGAGTGGCACTAGTTGGAAAAAACCGATAAGAGCGAATAAGGCGAGGATTTGTGACGATGGAAAAGTACGATAAAGGCCCATTCACGATTAAACTCAACATCCAATTCATTTCTCTCACTTGAGATTGTTAGAGGTGGCCTCACAAAGACTAGCAATTAGAATTAGGATTGGAACGAACATCTAACCAATGCAGTACGCTTAATCTCAGCACCTTCTACAGAATGTGGATAGGTCCATGAATGTCACATGTCGAAATGAAGTCATCTGATTGGTCGAGCTAAGAACTAAGATCTAAGAGTTGAAAGTTAGTCAACTGTTAAAGGTAATTGTGAGAGCTAGCATTGGTTACTCATCTCCCAACTCTTTTCTCAGTTCTTAGCGTTAGTGTTAGTCTTAGATCTCAGTGTGAGGACACCTAAACTTATCAAAAGCTACTTCATTCACGACAATCTTCTTGGGTCTGATTCCAAAAGGTGAAAACAGTTCTATCTATCAGCTGTCACTTGAGCGGAACACAACCTGAAAGTTTGGTCCATCAATTATTTATGACATCATATGAGAAATTATGGAATTGTCACAGTTTTTAGAATGTCAAATTCATTCCCAGAGCATCAAGTATTGTTCCTAATGTTGTTATCAGTTGTTAGCAGACAATAGGCTAGACACATCCAGCCAAAATGGTGGTCGACCGTATGTTTGTACTAGGCGCTGATTGGTCGATTCCTACGTTTTCCGTAAATTTCAGAAATTACGTTTGAAATTCGGAAAGATCTACGTTACTGCTAAATATATTGATAAATATATTGGGTTTTAACGACGCACTGTTGTGATAACTGAGATCTAATGGCGTCGGATGGATGATTAATGAGATGATGGGATGATGAGATGAAGGTTCTTGGGTAATGGGAAGGATAGTGGGAAGGAAGCGGTCATGGCCGACTTATTGTAGGTTCACTAAAAGTAGGTCCTAAAAGTAGTAGGTCTACTAGGTTTGCTGTTGTGAACAGTAACGAGAAATACTGTATAACAAATGATCAGTAAGTTCCCCATTCTACCGTCAACTTCAACCTTAAATGGATCTTAAAGAGGAACAGCTGATTTGCGTTCAGTTGTAAATTCATGAAAAATTTCATGAACATTTTTGAAGGATTGCAATTTTTTCATTTTATTCAAACTTTTTTCTCGTGGATCTAAGTTGTTACATAATAAATTGTGGTTTGAATTCACTCTCAGCAGAAATTATGAGTTTATAGGATAATAACTGGGTTTAACATAAGTTTTTGAACATTAATAATAGATCTTCATCAAATGTGCAGACTTTTTGTACCGTCCTGTTTTAAAAGTCTTTCGAAACTTTTCTATTCGAAAAGTAAATGATGAAAGATGTCGGAAAACTACATTGAACATTCATATTGATGACATGAATTCATTGAATTCTATTGGATCCACAGAAAATTTTCAATCAATTGTTTCTGAAATCGTTCCTGAAAATTTTCATCTAAAATCTCCTTAAATTTTCATTGAACAATCTCAATGTATCGAATTTCACAGAAAAATATTCGAGAATATTTTATTGTATGTTTATTCCTGTATCAACATAATATGTATATTTATTTGAAGTCGCTATATTTTTGTTGTGGCGGGCATGTCTGCTCGTGGACCCCTCTACAGGCACCCCTGCAGGCACCACGTTACGCACACGGACCACGTAGCCGGCTCACTTCTTTGCCAAGAGTTAACTCTCGATCGCGAATATCCGACCCATTGGAACTCTCAATTCTAGATCACGGCTAGATTCGCTCTCAAACGTATCAAAGTTGACTAATCAGAAAGCGACGAGTTTTCAGACAACTACTGTGTAGATCCAGTTTTACATGGACTTGAGTTTCTTTAGAACTTCTCAGAAGAGAAAAGAGCAAACTTTCAGGCTTCAAACGGAAACTTGTGAAAACAAACCGATATTATGATTGTTCGTATTGTTTGAGAACTATATAATATGTATCTTTATTATGATAATGATAATAATAGAAAGTCTTTATCAATCATGTGAAACAATAATATTTCTATTGTTATTTATTCAGCATTTTTTTTCACCATCTTATATACGTACAGTACATACTTTCGAGGTTTACATAATTCATCATGTTGATATATGTAAATACGGTTGATTCTATAGCGAAAATATATAACTAGATTCATACGAGATAATCTAGATAATCGAATGGAATAAATAATATATATATATATATATATATATATATATATATATATATATATATATATATATATATATATATATATATAATATATATATATATATATATATATTATAATAGGATGAATATCATTTACTATGTGGAACTTAGGATCCACACAGAATATTGTATCTCACATTGAACGTGTCACAACAGTCTTGTTTCGACGCTGTGTTACCAATAGAAGTGATGGAGACTCGAACCCTCTCAGACCAATACTCCGTGTCGAGTCTATTCCGAACGCCTGGTTTATATCTGCATGGACGTATTTATACGCAACTCCGACCGTAAATAAATCTATTTGACATTACCGAAACAGAATTATCGGTCACAGGGGGAATGTGAGCCAACTCTAATTGGTAATCTCCTCAACATATATGAAGTGATACGTAATGACTCTTGAAGGTTTTCGCGGTCTTCAGTATGCAAGTGACAAATCTTAAGACGTATTTTCGTGAAGTAGAAAGTAGTAAGGAGCAGTTGAATCACCCCCATGGGTCACCCTACCCCGGCAAGTTGGGGTCGGGGTGGGGGGGGGAGGGGGGAGACGATTGCATATTCATATCGTGCTTTTCAAGGGCCCCGTCGGGAACAAGAATGTAACAGAAGCGGCTGCGAAAACGCAAGAGCCAGAGACGTGATGTTTAACCGAGAACAGAGAGAAGAAATAGAACGTAACCAAGATTGGAAACAAGTTGACCCGGCTCGTTTCTCTTTCTGTGAGAAATGGAACCTGTTTTTACGAGTGAGGTTATGAACGATTTCTCAATTTGCATTCGTGGTTGTGGCTACACTGGATGAAGTGTTAAAAGGTATAGATAAGGATATGAGGGATGGCTTGGAGAATATGGAGAATGAGCCACACCGTTTTACTCTCTTGTCATGATACTGGAGGGAAATATCGTGATGTGGGATGTTAGGTGAGGATGGTATGAAGGCAATGAAGATTATGAGTGACATTCTTTAATCATCATTGTTCAACGTTGACAATAGAGTTGAAAATCACGAGAAACGGAGTGCTTAAGTCATGAGGAAAATCACTGTTTTAAAGCGAATTTAGATTTTTTCCTGAATTCTACACAAGAAGTAGGGTTCAAGTCATATTCTTATCTACAATCCTTATCACTCACAGCTATGTGTTTCTTCATCACTTATGATCTTCGAGCTGATCTTATCTGGTTTCGATTTGGTTCACACATATTGCAGGCCTAACGTTTTTCTATGAAAACAACATGGACATACAAATACAAATACAAATACAAATACAAACGTCGGTTATACTTTGAGAAAGACAGACTCAATATATATATATATATATATATATATATATATATATATATATATATATATATATATATATATATATATATATATATATATATATATATATATATATATATATATAATCTGATAGATGAAATGTATCGCTAAGCAGCGGAACTGAGGAACACCCTCACCAAGCTTAGCAAAGTAATCAATTAACTTCTTAAAGTAAGGAAGTAGAATAAAAAGAATATAATTGAAGAGATAGTGGATTAGTATAGTTACAACTACTTAGTGTATCAACGTGCTCTAGCTTGTTGGATGAGAGTTGGCGATTGTGAAAGAAAATGCCAGTTGAGGAATGATCGGTTTTGTCATCATTTAGTCGTAATGTCTCAGCTAATATACTTGCAAGCAACACCTGAACCCATAAAGACATAGAATGAGCATCTCTCTACAGGGTAAACTCTATGAAACTTCTAGAATAAACTCTTGCCCTCGGATAGGAGACCCCATACAAGAATAGGAAAATATTGAAATAATAATCGTTTTCTCAGATAAGTGTTCAATTCCGCTTCTATCCCAATATATGCACTGAAGAGGTACCAATTCTGTGCCAACAATCTACTGACCTGAGCTTCCACATCTTGAGCAATCTGTACAGATGTTGAAGTGGGAGGTTTGACTCCTCCCCGTCAGAAATGTCATTGGACACAAAACTTACCCCCCTAACCTCAACCATCACTAGAGCCTGTAGAACATTCAATGAGTGGTAACAATTTGTAAAGGGGGGGGGTCAATCCCCTCAATTTTACTTCTGTACAGACTGCTCGAGAAATAGAAGTTTAGGTCGGTTGGTCTTTGGGGCAGTTAGTTTTCAGTATAGTTGGTTTCTTTTTCTGTGTCTTTTCTTAGTTCGGTTACAAAAGTACAGACTATTATCATATTATCATGTTCTGCAGCAAAAGAATTAAATGCAGCAGAGAAGTGTTCCTTTGTTACATTTCATCCATGATTGACATGTTTACCTATTATCAGTTGATCTGATAGAGAGAGATCTGGACACTTGCTAGAGATTAGTGAGACAAACTATACGATAACAAGTATAGACAATTGGTTCGAGAACACAGGATATCTTGTACTGGTGAATGATAGAAGAGGATAGTCAAGAAAAGAGAGAGACACAGAAGACATCTCCCTTGAGTCGTGCGCGCGCAGCTTGTCGTGGAACATAAGCCAGTTGAATAATAGATGTGCATCCTCCATGCAGGTTTCCAGCGGGCCGTGGTGACCCAGTGCTGCCAACTCGCAAACAAACAAGAGACATGAAGGCAAACTTAGAGCTGGCCGAGTAGAAGCAGCAATATTGGATTATTTAAAACTTGAGCTCAGATCGAGTTACACAATTGGATGGCAGAAAAACTGATAGTTATATATACAAACTGGAAATGAGAAAATTATTATATATTTTCATGTCAGGATGAAGTTTAAGGATGTCCTGATCAATGAATAAGATGGGCTCAAAGTCTATGAGAAAAGCTCATTCTATCTGAGTATAAGATTGTAGAACTATCTACCTGAGAGAATAATGTCAACAAATGATAATGTACATCACAGTAGATGTATAGTTCTTCAACTCATGTATTGTTTTTAGTCCAACTGACATCGATTATTAGGTCTATTGTACCGGACATTGTACTGCCTCGAATCATTCTTCATCACTGTTCTTTTGACTCAACTGAATTATTATCTCTCTATATACATATATCTATAGGCTCATGAGAATGTACAGTAAGCAAACAAATGTATCATCAGAACGAAGAATCAAGTATGCTTATCGAAAGTTTTGGAGCGAGGTTTAGGCAAGACATCACGTTATTGCGATATGATATTCATATAATTAGGTACCGTACTTCATTTTTATTTCATTCTCACCCGCCGGCGTGCATCTTTACAGTGTTTTCTCGTGGTTTCCCTCTGTAGTCGAGGCTAATGCCGGGATGGTTCCTACAATATCGGACATGACTTGTTCCTTCACAATATGCTTCCCATTATACACAAGAACCTTCATCTCATCATACCATCATCCATCCGACGCCAATAGACCTGCGCTATCATAGCAGTGCGTCGTTGAACCCAATAAAACAAATATATATATATATAGTTCTCACATCATCAATTCAATTCGTAACATCGATTAAAAACCAGTGAGCCGAGGGTATTATCAAATTAATCAAAGTTGTACGAGTTTTAATAAAAGCATGTGAGAGTAAAAGTGGCGCTGTTAATCTTAGTAAACAGAGAAACTAGCAAAGAAACATTTCCAAGTTTCTATTAGAAAGTTGCGTGAAGTGTCGTGTTGTATAACTATGTTTGGAGATTAGCTAGACAACTTCATTAGTTCCCGGGTTCTCCTGTAGAGGAGCTGGCAGCACTCCGGAACATTTTTAAGTGTTCTCAAGGAAACGAACCCTCGACTGATGAGCTTACACAACTTCAGATGTTTCCCGCGTCGAATTACCTTCGCCGAACTCGCAAGGAGACAAGTTCACATCCCATATACCCATACCGGGTGTATATTGTTATTCGTATGTAGTGTCTGAATATATATATATATATATATATAAATATATATGTATATATATATATATATATATATATATATATATATATATATATATATATATATATATATATATCTATATATTCATATATATATTGGCATATATATATATATATAATATATATATAATATATAATATGTGTGTGTGTACACATATATACACATATATATATATATATATATATATGTGTATATATGTGTGTGTGTATACATATATATATATATATATATATATATATATATATATATATAGATATATATATATATATATATATATATATATATATATACATATATATATATATATATATATATGTGTATATATGTGTGTGTGTATACATACATATATATATATATATATATATATATATATATATATATATATATATATATATATATATGTGTGTGTGTGTGTACATATCGAACGAACTTCGCCGAGATGCAAACAAGGATCTTCGATTGTCAGGCGTACGGTCAAGAATACACATTTTTAACCGATTAGAGATAGTTATATTACTCACGCTTATCCGAAAAGTATTACATATATATATATATATTTCGTTGTTTCCAGAATTTCGATATCTCATACCATTCAGAAGTTATAATCGAAAAACTGATATTCGCCGCAGAGAAATGGATGCCACAGAAACCTGGCACCTCCACCAATATATAGTAAACTGATACTGACTGCAACATTCAATGAATACAAGAACGAAACGACTACATATTTGAGATTCTCATCAAAATGTGAAGCACAATTAATTATTATTCACCATTTTTGTATTATTTTCATATTATTTTCACATAACTGTTCATGTTGCATTTACTATTATATTTACTATTATGTCATAACAAATTTCGCTATATTGATTAACATTTGATTTTTCTAATCCGAGATGGTAATTTATCATGTAATATATCATCTTATAAATGATAACAGTAATGCGAAGAGGTTGTCATTGAATGATCATTCGACGAGCGAGCGACGATAATATCAGTTCAACTCACTTCTATCTGTCCTGCACGCCCGTTGTAGCCCCATTCCGACCGACTCCATTACATTCAATAACTGACCGCCCCCACCCACCCCATCCCGTCTCATTTGATGACGTGCTTTACTTGCTTCTCTCGACCACGAAACGCTCAAATGAAATTGTGTCGTCGTTTTCTTAGCCTCTGTCTTTTACTATCCACTATTTGATTGCAAGAAATGGCATTCGCTTTGTTATTTTGTTACGTATACAACGATATATAAAGTGATCCATTTTGATTTGAACGTACCTAGAAATATAAGAATCGAGTTGTATACGATACACGTTTTACTTTTTATCACAATATAAATAAACAACAATGTAATGATATATGATTGTTGTACATGGTTGACATTTCTGACTCGATGTGGTATAATAATGAAATGTTGTTTTAATCCACTAAAAGTGCAAACAGTTCCGAGAGGGTTCTTATATTCTTATCAATAGTTGATGACAGAAAATCCCCCACAAGACATTCAGTTGTTGTTAGCGAGGTCGTTTGAGCAACAAACCTCGTTATTTTAATGCTGCTTAACGACCCCACCAACAGCTAGGTTATACGGGGTACGAATGAGAGGGTGATAATGAAGTGATGATGTGATGATGGGTGAAAGGACGTTTACAAAAACCAATGCCTTATGCGGGACTCGAACCCACGCGTGACCTGACTTCAGTTTCTACCACATTGTGATAGTTGACTGAGCCACGAGGGCGACTTAAGGAGAACATCTTCAGGTATTACGAAAACATTATTATCGGAAATGTATAAATATAAAAACAAGAAATCGGACTGGAATAATTCTAAATATGTTTGAGAGTATTATTGAAGGCTTTCGAACCACGATGAGGTATTCGATATTAGGTTATTCCGAAACGTTGCGTGTGATGAACGATTTCTCGACGTTTCGGTATTCACGTTTCAGGAATTGCTGAGAAGGTACCAACTTTACCAAAAAGCAATTGTCCAAACAATCAACTGTACTAAAACCCAAATCACTTAAAACCAACTGGTCTGAATTTCTACTTCTTGAAATACCTGTACGGAAATGGAAATGAGAGGTTTGGCTCTTTCCCTGCAGAAATGTCATTGGACACCAACCCCACCCCAACCATCAGTAGGCTCTATAAGTGGCCTAATGGGTGATAACAATACGTCAAGGGGGAGGAACCAGACCCCTCAATTATACTTGTGTACAGGTTTCTCGAGAGATATAAGTGTAGGTCAGTAGGCTTCCAGGTCAGTTGGTTCTCGGTACAGTTGTGTTTAGTCCAGTTGACCGATCTCCGCCAAGCCGAGCCGATGCAGGTGTGTCGGTCTGACAACAGAGCGCGCCAGCTCTGCCAGGGTTGCATGATGGACACGATTGATGACTGCAATTTGCCTGAATTACTTCGAGGAGATGAGTTTCATCTTTGTTCAGTAATTGTGTTCCCACGGCGACGAGACCATTATTTAAATGTTGCTAGCGCTGCTGTAGTGAACTTCGCACGGATACATTTACTCAAGACAAAACAATCATGTGTATACAGATATATTCATATATATATATATATATATATATATATATATATATATATATATATATATATATATATATATATATATATATATACATATATAGCCGCCCCGGTGGCCGAGTCAATTATCGCTAGCGGTAGTAACTGAAGTCACCGTTGGGCGTGGGTTCGAGTCCCGCATAAGGCATGGGTTTTTGTAAACGTCCTTTCATCCATCATGTTGTAACATGCCAGTTTTCCCTGTCTAAATTTTGATGTTAATAAGTTCTTTTTGTTTGATAATTCCCACGTTGTCTTGACTTTCTGAGTCTGTTGATTTTATGACGACCATCCATTAACACCCTTCACCCCGTCATCTCGTGCCTGCATCCCCCATTCCACAAGCACACTTCAGTTGTTTTTCTCAAATGCATTAACTTTCTGTTTATATTCATCTTGTACCAATGTATCTAGTGTTTCAAGTGTATTTTGTCAAATGTGTACAAACCATAATTTAATCAGAACAATCGGCATAGGGCAGATACAATAAGTTTAAGAAGTGACAGATATATGACCAGGGGATGCATCAAGCCACAAAAGCCAAAAGCTGATGTATGGTGAATTGTGATTGGTTTAAATTTGTATCCGCATATTTTATTGGTCGAACGAAAGTAAGCTCCTACAGGACAAGCCTGGTGAAACAGGGAGATGAAGACAGAACGATATAGACAATCAGAGAGACAAGTCAGTGAAAACGTCGACCAGAGATCACGGGTTGGGGGGTCCGACTTCGAACCGGGTAGTTCAGCATCGCCAGCTTGGCGGAGTCCAACATCGCCAGCTTTGTTGACAACGAACGTGGAACAAGGCGAACTCGGTGAGGAGACGTGACTACCCGCCCCGGGACTCGAAGACGCGTGGTTCGGCGGAAACTTGCGTGTGCGCGCGTGGGGTGAGCGAACCAGCGAGCGAGGGACCAATCACGGTAAAATCAGACATTGTTTAAACCAATCTGCCCTGGTCAGTTAAATAAATATATATATTTTTCAGTATTGTTTGTATGAAGGTAGTTTAATTTCTCTTTGTGTCATTTAAATCACGTTGTGATCTCAATAGGCCATTGGGATGACAACTTTTCTTTGTTCCATTGTTACAAGATTGAAGTTTTGTTTTTTGTTTCAACGTCATTGTAGTCATTTTGCTGAAAATACACGTAATATTTTAAACTGATTCAAGTTTCAACGAGTTGCTTTTCCCGCAATCCCAGCTACAAAGATCCATTTTTGTTTTTTTCAGATTTAGTTTGATTATTTTTAAAATTTAATTCTTATTTTTCAATTCGATTTAGTCCATTTAGAGTAGGATTGGACAGAAAGCTACAATCTCTTCATCGTTTCATTATCATCCGCTCATTCGTACCCCCGTATAACCTAGCTGTTGGTGGGGTCGTTAAGCAACATTGAAAAAATATATATATATATATATATATATATATATATATACGGATGAATGAATTGACAAATGTTCGAATGAAAAGATGAATGAATGAATGAATACATGGAGGAATGAATGAATGGATCAACTGGATTGAAAAATGAGTACAAGTCAGTGCCATGAATGACTGTGTTATGAGCCACAAGTCGTAGTTATACAATAGAGTTGTGTAAGCGGGCGATAAAGCAGTTGACCCTCCCTCCCACACAATGCACCCTCAGGTCATGAGACACGTGACACGGGCCTCACACTTCTGTTGGTAAACCTGCATGAGACTTCTCAGTGACTCGTCCTGCATCCAACCATCGTCCAGCCTGCATGGCGGTGACGTCACTTCTCTTCTCATATCTCTATCTCCATCTCTCTCTATCTCTCTATCTCCCTCTCTCTCTCTCTCTCTCTCCTGAGCTTCGTCCAGCACTTATCTCCACCTGTAACCTAAGTCTTTGATTGGTTGCTATTTACTAGCAGAGCAAAGTACCGTGGCAACATGTGAAATATACTTCATGGTAATCAGCGTATACTTCTGCGCCTTTTCATGTGATTCACACCCACGTTATTGTATTCAGTATTCTCTGATAATCAAAATGAAACAGTGTTGTGCGTGATCGCTCTGTATAACGCTATACTACTGCTTGCCTATCCCCGTGTCACGTGGTATTTCCCCTCCAGTCAGACAAGCTATCACGGCCTCACTCCCTCTCAATGCTGCCCGTGACACGTTTTGTAACTAGTCTGTGTCTAGAAGTCACCATGTCTTCGATTGAGACCACCTAGTTCTGGCCTGTATGCTATAACATGAACGACTTGATGTGTCGATCAGCCAACGTATCTGTGAGTTTACGAGAAGTAAATTATTACGAATGAATTAATTCTCGCAACATAATGACTGTAAGTTTGCTCGGTTGAATTCGTTGCCGCCGTGAAACAATGGCTGATATTACAGAAGAAAGAGACTATTTGTATCGCAATTTACCAGCGTATTGTAAAGTCCTCGAGGAGAAAACACACGGAGACATCCGATAAGAACAGAGATTTCAGTAACAAAAGGGCCGGGTTTTAAATTGAACAGGCTCGTATAAAACACATTCACGCGTGATGTATGATGGAATAATTCTAGGAAAGATCGTAATTTGTGACCCTTCCGTTTCTTCTAGGGACTAAGTCTGCTTGCAGATGGCAAGGACTGTAAGGCTATGCATGTACGACATTCTATTTGTGTGAATTCAATCAATCTCAAGACAATACGTCAATGAATACATTTTTTTTTCAATATCATCGAAACTTGATACAAAATCATTGTTCCCCTATGGAGGCTAAGGATGAAAGTAAGATCGTTTGGACGGGGTACCACAAGGGCGATTTTACCACTCCATTCTATTATTATTTTAAATTGAAGCAATGAACTTTGACACCAGGTCCACGCTGTCTGTGACCACACTTTTTCACCCCAGATAAAAAGTCTTCACTTGCCGAAAGTCCGGAACACATAAATATAAACTGTTTTTGCGATATATCCGGACACTACCAACATTGGTATTAGAAATGAACCAGACACACGAATGTTGATATCTTTCACTTTGAACTAAGTCTCTTGGGCAATGTTCACTTCTTCCAATGACAGCAGGTGCAAAGTTCATTATTATACAAAGGATAGAAAATAAGGAGAAATTGAAAATTCAATTGAATTGAATGAATTCATTCATGTATCATCTTGAAACTGATTGAGATCACACAAATATAATGTCATATCAATTGAAGGGCAAATAATTTCCTTGGAATTGATATACTCTCTATTGAATGACACTGGCTGGTGAACATGAGAAAGATAGTAAAGATGAATGTCCATGGACAAGCACCGTGCATGCACCCGTTAACAAATGATACATGCGACTCACCTCCATTCAGATCCTTCTCTTTTGTAACGACGACATTCTAGTAATAATACGAGGACTTTACATTTCTGAGCATTTCACTTCTGACATAGTAGATGTAAGGCAGAAAAGACGAGATTCATTTAACTGAAACTGTTGAAGAACTAAGATATGAATCAGGGAAAGCGGAGGATCCTTCAGACATCAATTAAAGGAACCAAGACGAAACATGAAAACTAATTTCACTACATGCATACATACTATAGGACGATAGCTATCTACGATGGATACGCAACTTGGGCTTGTCCCATGTTCTCCCAGCTGACGATCATCTCAGTGCTGAGAACCTCGACGCCACCTAGATCGCTTTTACAAGCTAGCTACAGGCTCTACGGGGCTCTGATGGCCTGAGTAGTCAAACATCGCCACCTAGATCGCCTGCAAATCAGCTGAATGCCTGAGTAGTCGATCTTAGTGGCTCATGAAATCGGTTACATAGATCCAGAACCACGTAGAGTTCAGTTGTGTATCCATCGTAGACAGATACCGCTCTAGTAGCATGAGTGTGAACTTTGCATCATCGTTATTGTCGCTTTCTATTCATAATCTCTCTGAGACGAGGGGCCGAGTGGTTAAAACACTGAACCGTCATTCAGAAGACCGGGGTTCGATTCCCGCCATGGTCGAACATCCTGTGAGGGTTTCCTCCTGTCGTTCAGATCATTACTGGGATGGTTTCTTAACAGGCCACGACCGACTCCTTTTCACTATCTAGAAACACCTAATAGAATAACCTTCCATTTCAATATACCATCGTTTCATATATTCAGTCGCCGGCGCCAATAGATCGTAATCATCAAAATTGGGAAAAAATAATAGAGCA
>OU015462.1:61448282-61590690 GCA_907164805.1 Brachyptera putata
GACGAATGGAATACTTGAATGTTCGACAACGCTGATCAAATTCTACCAGATTATTGAAATGATTACAAGATCGTATCTACATTTTGATCATTATATAAGTCTGTTAACATGATCTGGATCTTTGAATCTTCATATCATTATCTGAACATAATGTATCTCTATTAACTAGGCAAACGCAGGATGTGCGTTGTACGATGAGCGAGATGTCTATATAAAGTATAATCGAAAACTCTACAAACCTTGATCATTTGAAATGAACTTCATCCGATGTCAATGAATCTAGAAAGCCGTGACTTCAACAATGCAACATTTTTCAACTAATATTTCTATCTTTCCGATGAATAAAATACATGTATTATATTATTTTCTCCAAAACGGCTGGTCCGAATATCAAACCAAATTTATATAATCTGGATCTTTGGATCTTTGAATCCTAATCTGAACATAATCTCTGAAACGACCGGCCATCATGCACTATGCAGCATCTGAATGACAAAATATCTAGCCTACATTCTACAACAATAATGAGGCTCAGCTTATATGTAAATTGCAATATTTTTAGATGAATACATTTTATTATATGCCTACTATAAACGATTATTTAACAATAAACAATTTCAATCTAGATTTAGGAACCAGATTCTCAGATTTCAGAATATTTTAGACCAGATTCAGATTTAGAATTCCAATTTAGATACCATTATTTAGAATATTGCGATATAAATTAATTCTTATTTTGATCATCTTTCAATAAGTTATCATAACTATCATTGACATCTCAGATAATTTACGATGTAAAATAGAATAATTGACATCGAACCATATTATTATAATAATAATTATCATTAAGAAGTGAGAAATAATGGATGCATTCTAATAATATTCATTTCCCAAGTACCTAGACTGTACACTGTACCTAATCAACACTGTAATTAATCCTGGAACAACGTCAGCACAAGTACTGGCTGGGGAGTTGATCCCACATTAAACACACATATTCCAGCGTGTTATCAGCGAGGTGTTGCCGCATGCGTCATCAGCGCGGTTATTCGACGGCCACGCGGCGGGGGAATCCACGCGAGATTAACGCTCATATTGAATGGCGAATCTCTTATCAGGTACCGAACAATGAGGTGCTGCAACTAGGCTAATCCATAGTTAGCAAGCGCTTTAGGGTTAATCATGGAAATAGGTCAATTTGTGAAATATGTTCTTCGGAAGGTTTGAGCGTCGTGTCAACGGTTAAAGGACGTCATAGCAGTGAAACTGGATTTTGATGTATTTTTTATTCATATATTGGGTTCAACGACGTACTTTACTGATTACTACGATCTATTGGCGTCGGTGAATGATATATGAGATGATGGGATGGAAGGTTATTTTATCAGGTGTTTATAGATAGTGGGAAGGAGTCGGTCGTGGCTTGTTGTTAGGGAACCATCCTAGTATTGACCTGAAAGACAGAGGTGCACCCCAATCAGGATGGACGACCATGGCGGGAATCGAGCCCCTGGCCTCCTGTATGACGGTTCAATGGGCTAGCCACTCGATCACATGTCTCAGCTGATTTTGATGTATAATTAGGATATTTCTCTCTCTGATTTGAGAGAAAAATACGATTAATTATCTCGATTTCTGAAATTAAAATCAATGTTTTTGTCCTCCAGAGACTCTGAGTGATGACGTAGATATCACCGATTCTGTACAGAAACATGAACAGGATCGAGTAGGGTCTACGTCACGACTTGTGGGTCCTGGAGAGTATAGACGAATCATAATTTCTGGAACTGAGATAATGATTTCTAGTTTTCTGTAAAATTAGGAGAAGTAAATCTCGTCATTGTATTCAGTAGAATCTGGATCATGGTCCAGATGTCTTTTAAGGCTATATTGTTGTGAATCTTTCATGTCAAAACTATGCATCTGGTATTCTCTCATGCGACAAATGAACTCAATACGAAGTGAAATATTTCCAGTGTATATATTCAGAGGGGTCAACAACTCCCGAAATCAGATGGATACTTAAAAAAAAAAAACTCAGAAAAAAATGGAATAAAAAACATTACAAAATTACTTGAATCAAAGAAATCACTAGAAATCGAAAAAAGCAAGTGAAATAAAAAAGGTCAGCGAAATAAAAAAAAAACACACACGATGTCAAAAAAAATCATTCGTGATTTCGGAATGAAAATCAGGTGAACATCAAAATGTCAAGTTGTTGACCTCAAAAATGTCAAATGTGTTGTGTTTTATTCCATCCTGATGAGGAATGGTGCATGCAAATATATATTGGTTCCAGTCCCACTACACAGGTACATGGAAATGTGCTCCAATAATTTATATCGAATCATAAACGAATTGTTCTAATCATGAATGGGACATTTCACTATTAATTGACAGCCTACAAACGTTGAACTTACAACTTGCCAAATGTTTCACATTATGAAACCAGATCAGTCCACATTTCAATGTATTTCAATGGATGCTGGAAGTCCATATTATAAGGTTTTCTGAATCACAATACATATTATGTCTTTATAGATTAAGGTGGCTTCATGCACTGTGGTATAGAAATAGAGTTAGGCCTATCCATCTACACTATTTTCCCATGTTCACGGAAAGTCTAAATAGATGAAAAGTATATCAGCTCAAACACAATTATATATTCTGAAATTGATACGACATTCTATATTTGTGATTTCAATCAGTTTAAGGTGATACGTGTCAAATTATTTGTAATTATTTATATGTATCATAGCCCTACAGACAAGCCACGGCTTCGTGGGGCTGAGAATATGTTTATTTCATTCAAATGCTAAACTTCCAATAAGAAAAAAAAAATGAATTGAATTGCATTCTTGGTATTCATTGACGTTGAAACTGATTGAATTCACATAAATAGAATGTCATATCAATCGAAGAGCATAACATTATCTTGGAGCTGATATTCTTTCTATCAAATTACACTGATTCGTTAACATAGAAAAAGAGTGAATATGAATTTCTTCATTTTTATAAGCACCGTTCATACACACCCTTATCGTTTTCTTACCGCAATAATCGAAGATCGGTATTTTTTATAGGAATCACTTAGCCACGCCACGGGGGTAGCCCGTGAAACTGCGGCCAGTTTTTGTTGCGACTAATAACGAGGTCGGTAGTCAAGTTATTAGGGGATTGTTGCGCCGTGTTGACGTGATACTATTGAAATTGATGTGACGCGAGCCCATATTCACCCACCGACGCCGACCGACGCCGACCGACGCCCAATCAGCTGTTAATGGAAATACCCTGTTTGTGTAACGAAGTTATGCCATAGCATTTTATTGGGCTTTTAGTCGACACATCACCCGTCTATATTATACGAGAACAATGTCGTTTACGGTTAGACTTATATGAGGAAGCAAAAACTGAGCCATGGTTTCGTCGAGATATTACTATGGGGATGTTACAATAAAAAGTAGCTGAAACTCCTGGTGATCGTTTGGAACTTGTTACGATCAGACATGGGCAGTATCTATAGATACATGTATCTTGAAATACGTATTCCAGATTCATTTGTATCTTGTATTTTGTATTTCAAGTACTTATTTTCAAAGTATCTTAAATCTCCTTTTTTTGGATACTATAATTTTTTTTCACTGATCGTGAGTAACTCGCCTCCCTCGTTAGCTCAGTCAGCTGAGGCACCGCTTCAGAAACTGTGGTCACCGTTGGACGTGGGTTCGAGGCCCGCATAAGGCATGGGGTTTTGTGAACATTCTTTCACTTATCCGCACTTCATAGTTTCACAATCACCTGGTGACAATTAACCAATCACACGGCTTGGATTGAGATGGGGCTTGGCTTGGATGGGTTCTCCGAAAAAAAAATCTCGAACACCCCCTCCCGCAGAGGGGTGTCAGAAAATTTGCGATTTTCTTTGAAAAATTTGTTACACAGCCGTGTGTGGTATCAAAATGAAGATACATTCAATTGATTGCATAAAATGTTAATTTAAGCAAAATCCAATGTTTGGTTCTCCGCCAAACAGGTTTTGAGTAACCCCCCGCAGATCGAGTGCAGGAAAATTTATGATTTTCTTTGGAAATTTTTTAACATAGCCGTGTGTGATATGAAAATAAAGGTACATTCAATTGATTGCATAAAATTCTAATTTAAGCTCAATTCGATGTTTGGTTCTCCGGCAAACAAGTTTTGAACAACCCCCCGCAGATCGGGTGTCGGAAAATTCACGATTTTTTTTGTAAAATTTTTGTCGAAGCCGTGTGTGATATCAAAACAAAGATACATCCAATTGATTGTATTAAATCGTAACTTCAACCAAATCCAATGTTTGGTTCTTCGGCAAACAGTTTTTGAACAACCCCCTGCAAATCGGGTGTCGGAAAATTTACGATTTTCTTTGAAATTTTTTTCATGGAGCCGTGTGTGGTATCAATATAAAGGTACATTCAATTAGTTGCAAAAATTTCAATTTCAGCCCGATTCAATGTTTGGTTCTCCGGCAAACAGTTTTTGAACAACCCACCCGCAAATCGGGTGTCGGCAAATTTGCGATTTTCTTCGGAAATTTTTTTAAACAGCCGTGTGTGGTATCAAAATGAAGGTACATTCAATCTATTGCGAAAAATGTTAATTTTGGCTCGATCCAATGTTTGGTTTTCCAGCAAAAAAATCTTGAACACCCCCTCCCGCAGAGGGGTGTCGGAAAACTCACGATTTTCTTCGGAAAATTTTTCACAGAGCCGTGTGTGGTATCAAAATGAAGATACATTCAATTCATTGAATAAAATGTTAATTTCAGCCAAATCCAATCTTTAGTTTTCCTGCAAACAGGTTTTGAACAACCCCCTGCAGATCGGGTGTCGGAAAACTTACGATTTTCTTTGGAAAATTTTTCACGGAGCCGTGTAAGGTATCGACATGAAGGTCCATTCAATTGATTGCGGAATATGATGAATATGAAGATAATCGAATATATAAAGCTTTGCTACTCTTTTTGTTCTACACTCTCTGTTCTACTCAGATTTTTTTATAATTGACATCGTTAAATAAGGACTAGTATTTAAAATCTGCCACCGGGCCAATGGTCCTATAAGCTGTGATTTATAAATAAATGAATGAATAAATGAATGAATAAAGATAAGAGCAATATACTATTGCATGAGGCAAGTACTAGAGTATAAGGTCTTCGAAAGTACAACTGTTACAAATATTGCGAGAACTTGATTCGGTTGACAATTGCAGTATTCCATATTCACTCATTTGTCGGCGCTAGCAGAGGAGATTATTCAAATCTTCATGACCAGGAAGATGTTACAACATTCGATCACATATTATCAGAATCATAAATGTTCAGAACCTCATCTGAGATTTGTAATTTCCGCTTTTTGTGGGGTTATGAACAGTTTTAAAATCAATCCTGCACACGGGTAAGCCTGTAGAAATGTATTTTCAACTGCCGTTCGGTGATTCTCGATTCCTAATACATCTAGAACTCCAGAAACATCGACACCTCGATGGTGAAATGTTTACATTCTGAAAACCCTCATCAACTACTAGTTCTTCAGTACATCAATCGATATATCTGAATATAATATTGAGTTATATAATAGTTAAATAATTTATATACAATGATATATTCATATACTGATACGTGTATACGATAATACTTGAAATCACTTGAAATCACTTGAAATCCCCTCGAAATCCCTTGAATATCTGGAAATCCCTGAAATCACTTGAAATCCCTGAAATCCTCTGAAATCCCTGAAATCTCTTGAAATCCCCTGAAATCTATTGAAATCCCTGAAATCTCTTGAAATCTCTGAAATCTCTGAAATCAGGTGATGTACACCAAATTTGCGAGTTGTAAACCCCTTGTACGCAATGCTATAATCTAACTTCAATAATCTTCCAATACATGCGCTGTGTATTACTATATATCCTCTCCTATCCAATCCTAACAAAGCAAATACATAATCGATGTCCCCTCTTTTTCTAACACCATCTCTAGAACTCTATTCACCCCATAAGTCAACACACAACACTACATTCGACGACACAATATGAGCTGAATTACTGCACATCTGTACACCAATCAAGTCCATCAATACGCTGAGTCATTCGAGTAGTGCCGGTTGCGGCTTACAGGGGTAGTCTCTTGTCCTCTCCCCTCGCCCCACCCCCTGGACCAGCGCCTAATGGATACAAATATCCCCTGTGAAACCGTGTGAGCTCGACATTGCGGCGAGGGGGATTAGATGGTGGTGGGGGGGGGGGTGTCCACAAGTTAGTTAATTCCGGAGAGACTTATTCTTATTGCGCCGCGTTCAATGTAGTCTTGGCTGATGTGATAGCGCTGGGCTGACCATGTATTGGTATACAGTCACAGCATGGCTCGTGTACAGGCTACAAGCTGGACATAATGTGAACAAGACTGGGAGCCCTGAATGGTAGAGGTTTATTGCCGAGTGTTTTGGTGTACTCACATTCTTACTCAGATGTTATTTCAGAGAATAAGAACTACATACATAATATATTGGTAAGAGTATCAGTTTTCTTAGTTTTCAGATGTTTCATGTATATTCAGTGAATAACTGATCACGTTATTATATTGTAGCCCCCAGTTAATGATCTGAAAGCAATAAGGTCATATATACATACACACCATGTAAGATGTGTGTGTAGGCCTATACCAAGTGAGATGTACAGCTTGAAGCAGAAGTAGGAGTATCTTTGCTTGCTACTTGGTCAAACCAGTAGACCAAGTCATACTGCATGGTATTCAACAGGTATCTAACGATAGAAACAGACTTTTACTTGCTTGAAGCCGTACGTTGTTGTATTCTCTCAGCTTTTGGGAACCGAATCGTTAAACCGTTTCATGATGGTGATATTTCCGTTCGAACTGAACCCTGATTACTGATGCGTGTGGCCGAGTGGTTTCTACACCATCACTTAACACAGTCATGGACAATCAACCTTCATCCAGGAGACTGAGGTTCGATTCCTGCCATGGTCGACCATCCTGACGGGTTTTTCGTGGTTTCCCTCTGTACTTCTGGTGAATACTGGGATAGTTTCTTAACTTCAGGCCTCAACCAACGCCTTCCCACTATCTAAAAGCACCTAATAAAATAACCTTTCATCTCTTCATCCCGTCATTTCGTATGTATCATTCACCACGCGACGCCAATAGACCCAGTCATCAGTAGAGTGCGTCGTTGAACCCAATATATGTATATTATTCCACATCAACAGCCAGGTTATCTGGGGGTACGAATGAGCAGGTGATATTGAAACGTCGAAATCATGATAAGTGAAAAGACGTTCACAAAAGAAACATGCTGAAGTTTCTAAAGTGGTTCCAGCCCAATCAGCTGACTGTGAGCAACAGAGGAAAGCTATATGTTATTACACATATATATATATATAATATGTGATCCGAGCTAAAATAGTGTTCTTTAAAAATAAACAGTGTATTATAAAATAAGATTTTGTATCTCAATTCAGAAAATAAAATATTGTCATGAAGCACTGTTTAGGTAGTGTCATCTATCTCTTAAGTTCTTTTCACATAAAAATTACCATTCTGCTTAATTTTATGAATATTTAATACGATTTATCCGGCAAGTGCGCGAAGTTCTGCCGGAAGTCTAAGAGGCCACTTCATGCAGTTGTACCACCTGAATATGCTAAGTTAACGGACGCCGAGCTTTGGTAGCTATTTTGTAAGCTCTCTGGTAAACAAAACACAGCAAACTGTTGCAATGCAAATGAACTGGGAATGAAGAGAGAGGGGATTTTGTGTTCTCGAACTTTCAGCACAAGTTCAAGTCGAGGAATAGCGCAGTGAACACTTGACTGGAAAAAGGTAGACGTTTATAGAATATTGCAATCATTTTGAAGAGGAATAAAGCTGGAATGAGTGTGTATGTTTCGTAGAAGTTCTGTAAATAGATTCCTTCTTCATTTGAGTGATCGGTTAGAAAATGTAATTAACTCACCATGGACTAAAGAGATAGAAAGACAGTTCACTCAACGTTAAATTAAGATTCATCCCCACTCTTTTGTCTCCACCCTCCCCTCACCCCTTACCCTAGTACCGGCAATCACCACTAGGAGTGGTTATCTTTCGAAAACAAACTATTGTTGCAAACCGAGTTAATATTTCTGAGAATTCGGAAAAAATTCAAGCATTTTAAATGCATACGAAGAACAAAAGAATATAACAGCGTGTCTACAGTCACTCTGTAACCGATCTGACGCAATGACGCAACATCTCGGATGCTGTGTTTTGATGACGTCATAGCGTGGACTTACAGCAATGCTGCGAGCACATCGAAGTGTTTAAATTTGAATAAATAACTGCTGAGCCCAGTTTTTCTAACTGTGTCAGAGTCAGTTCTCATGTGGTATGAAATCAAGAGAAGTCTGGGAGAAAAATGAACAAAGTTGGAGTCAATATAAACAGACGCTAGAGATAATTCAAGATAATGTCTTTTGAATTTTGACGTTTTTATTTTTGAAGATGATTTGCAGAAACTGCGGAACATATTTCCCTCGGTTCGAACCTCGGTGGAGCATATCGAGACGATGTTTCTGTTGTTTTCTGATACTCGTAACGCGCTTATTGCATTGCTTTCGAGCGGCATGAGATATCGAGATGCAGACAGCGAGGAATCACAGATATTTCAAATGCCTTTAAGGTGGTGTAAGTAATGACTCTTGAAAGAAGGGTACGAAATATGAGGATGGTATAGTAATAGGACCAACTTGAAAAACCAAAGTTACTTTCAAAAAAATATAGAAATACCGACTTTTGATATTCAATTTCCTGATATAATTGAGCGGTTTGTGATTATATAATAATCCATTTTTCTATGTCATGAAGGCTATTTCAAACTATTCCGGGTTGAATATGAGAGTAGGATAGTATGAATTCATGTTACACATGCATAATTGTCGGGCGTGTACGCTTGAAACAAGTGTTTTTGTAAGCGTATATCCACGTCTGACAATCAGGCGATTCGAGATGAATAATTATTGCTGTTACCGTCTTTAGGGTATTGAAGATATCTGTGCTTCCTTGTTTTCAGAACTCTGATATCTGATGTCGTTCAAAAGTAACACCATCAACCTGGTGTTCTGTTTGATCGACTCCCGTGGACTCTTGAGGGGATGGATGCAAGGCGAGGGGCTACAATCTACACCTCATTTCTGATTTACAAATCACAAATACATTTTTTTCTTGAACTTTTTTATTTTCTATTTTACTTGATTTTTGTTGGTTTTCAGTCATTTTGTCAATCTCTTTCAATCTACTCAATCTTGAGGGCATTTTTTGAGATTTCTTTGATTTTTTTTTTAAAATTTCTAGTGATTTGTTTTGACGTTTCTGAAAGTGTATACCTAATTTCAGGAGTTTTTAACCCCTCGATGCAAGATGCTTACAAAAATAGAGAAATTCACATTCATCATGTTCATCTCATTGTTCACGGACCAGTGTAATTGAATTATAAGTATGTCAACTCTAAAGATGGTTGTTAATTCCAAATTAAAATGACATTCTATATTTGTGAATTCAATCAGTTCTGAGATTCAATACGTCAATGAATATCAAATAAATAATGAAAATCATTGGCGTATTATCATGAAACTGATTGAATTAACGAAAAGAGAATTTCAAATCAATCAGAGAGCATTAAATTATGTTGGGGTTGATATACTCAATGACAGTGTTTCGTGAAGATGTAGAAAACAGTAAAGATGGATTTCTCTGCTTGTAAGCACCTTGCAAGCCCTCTCTCATACCAGCTGACTGGTTATAAGCTGTCACCAGTATTCCTGTATGCGGTTGACGCAATACTCTGACGCAGGGGGCTCCAAACACTGATACGAGAACACTACCAATCCGGCCAGCACAAGTTGATTTCCACTACATTGTAAAATGTACACTGTGAGTAAATCATGAGAAATAATAATCAGATGTTTCTGTTCAACGACCGTTCAATAAACACAATAACTGACAAACATTTGAAATTGAACCTTTTAACTGTAATTAATGATATGTGACTTATAATAAAAATTCATAAAAAATGACATACATAGGTAATTCACATAATAAAATTGAACATTATAATGATTGATGATATTCGTGTAGTTTCCCACAAAATGGCGTGGCTGAAAGTACGATTTGATCCGGTTTAATCGGGCCATTTTCCGTTTTTCAATACACTTTTAAGACAGGTTTTAGATTTTTTTTTTCATTTTTCAAAGATTTGTACATGATAAAAATATGGAAAATATATAAATTGGAAATGAAAATGAGTTAACAGAAAGAGATAATTGAAAGAGACAGTCAATACATGTAAGATGCTGGGATGGTTGACTAGTGTTACTCTAAAGTGAGAAATTCGTTGAGGTCATAGAAGTGGTTCTGAAGTAGACAAGATTCCAGGTTGTATTTAAGAGATGAATGTTTGGTGAGGCTGGTTATCTGTGATGAGCTCATCTCGTACGGGTTGAACAGCCCTGGTCTAGGCCTGTAGTTGCATGTATCGCCGGTGTTATGGAGCGGAAGAGTTTGAGTTCAGCTCAGCGGAGGCGGAGGTGTTTGCTTAATCAGCAGCTCGTGCTAATGTTATGTTCAATTCACCGATAACGAGGCGTGAACCATGCAGCCACCCTTAATCAAACACACACACACACACACATACGTATGTATATATATATATATATATATATATATATATATATATATATATATATATATACGTGGAGTTGAATGAAAATGAAACAGCAATTAGTGTTGCAATTTGTGTACAAGTTATTTTTGACTCGGGAGGTTAAATGGGTTATGTTATTGAATTGCAACTGACTCACGTATTCTTGTTTTCACGTCATTTCAACTTATTTGCAGTGTTTTCTATAAACATGATTTATTCAGAATGTTTTTAATTGTTGCATGCACCAGGTTACACGCGCAAAGCTAACACCATGATGGATTTCCCTGGTCATTCAGTTTTACATCACTTGGCTTATTCGAGGATATATATTTATGAACTTCAATATAAAATCTAGGAAATAATTTATACACATCATACTTCGTCATTTCTGTTGCAATTGTGCATCAAATTCTAATCATATCATTATCAATTGGAGAATATTGTGTTTTATAAATACAGAAACGACTTGACTACAAATAAGCATATATCATTTACACCGGATATCATGTATCATGTCGTATAATATGTTAACCATGGAAATATATTTCACATGTTCAAGAAGAGATGAAAACACAATAACTCAATAATATTTTGATTGTCCTCAAATTGATTAATTACAAGTTATTCAGACAGTCAGTAATACCAATTCAATAACAATCGAAATTACAATCATGAGTAGGCCCTAGTTGAAAAACTGAAAAATGGAAAACTCTTCAATAGTATGAAAACATCTGAAAGTCAGGAAAGTCTCGAGCGATCTAGTAAAACAGCTATTGTGGAGACCGAGACCAGGTCATGTGGTAATCAGTTACACAATTCACTTCCTGCATATACTGGGCATTCAGAAGATAAGTTTTGATTATGATTGTTTAGACAGAATGACTCCTTATTTCTCGTATTGTGGCAGTGGATTTCAGCGTTAATAGTGACTAAATGAGAGTTAGTTATCAGAAATATAGTTGAACATGTAAAGGCTTCGTAAGGGCATGATATTAAAATGCTTGAACATGTAAAAGCGATAGTTGGCTACACGTGAATGGGACCAAGGTCTCACTTTCAGACCCCGGGAACACTTCACTCGTATACAAGGCGAGTCGGCACACCTTCTTCATATCATGCTAAAGTCTGTTGGCATCACCACATCGTGGCTGAATAAAATAACATCCGGCGGAAACGACGCCGTCTTGGGTCAGTCGGATTATCACATCAACTCGGTGCTACCCAGCTAATTGCTCGGGCTGTTATGCCAGGTTTACTCGAGTAGAGCTGCGCGCAGAAGAGCCGGGTTCACAACCTGACAGGTGTCACTTTTTGCTCGGTATTCCTGACATCCACCCTGGAGGTATATGCATTTTGCAACACATCTTGTTGCTAGTGGTTGCCTATATACAGTTCATGCATTTTTCAACAGACAGCACAACAGTCGAAACTACACAGTAAATCAGTTAAATGCACGGCTTACTTTTTGTGAGAGTTTGGCGGTAAATGTACACGAATATATATGTTATATGGAAATATATCGGATATTGAATATTGAATAATGAATAGTGAATACTGTGAAGCATGGTCAACTATGTTTGACATACATCGAGATCATTAATTAATTCTGAATATAGTTGTTCGAAACCACAGAACAAAATGTACATATTAATAATTGATATGCCCTGAGGTGCTCTCATTGAAGTAGCAATTTATAAGAGTGAACTTTGAAGTACATTTTCATTCCTGATCGGAATAACGTTTTCCGAGACCCTTGGTTTATCAGACACTCCCAACTCTCGATGAGTTGATTGGAGTAACAGTTCCACATCGCATTATTTGCGTTCGTGTTACCATGGATCCTGATGATGATTATCCGAAATTAGGACAAAAAATAGTTTTAAAATAATTGAATGATTGTTTTTGTACATGATTTGTATCATGTATGACCACGGTTCAATCTTGGATCAAAGCTGTATGGATACGCAACTTCTGCTTATTCCTGAAACAGATCATCTCCAGACCTAAGGAACATGAGGGGGAATTGTTGGCTCTTTCAGTGTTGCGTGATGAATGATTTTCAAATCATGTTCACAACTTTAATAGGTCTAATAGTTCTGAAAAATTTGAAAATATGTTAATATCTATAATGTAAGGTCTTATTCACACTTCCTGGCCCATGTATAAACTGAATACTCGATGAATGTGTATATTGTGATACTGTGCACGGGAAGCTCGAAACCTGCTCTGAAATAAGAGCCTCTTCAGTCTCATGGCAAGCACTTCGTTACATGATATCTTCACATGAAATGATAACAGATTGTGATTGTATTGCCTCAAGTACACCAACACGCTGTAATCTATACACACATAAACACAATTCTATTTCATTCCTTCATATTTCCTAATCGAAACCTGTGTTGCGATGCGACGGCAAAACAGTTCAATTAATATTTCATACCTCATTCTCTTCTGTAACGTACGTTATGTGCTGAAGAAGAGTATTCAAAGAAGGGGGAACAAAATCACCCAACTTCCTGATTCAGAGTCAGAGGGTGAGAGGGGAGCAGTGGTGAGGGTCTGTGTGTGTGGCTGTATATCTCTCTCTCTCTCTCTCTCTCTCTCTCTCTCTCTCTCTCTATATATATATATATATATATATATATATATATATATATATATATATATATATATATATATATATATATATATATTATCATAAGAATGAAAATGAGTCAGTGTCATGTTCACCAAATTTTTGATGGCAACGTCCTGCTACTTTCCAGAATGTGTGTTTCACCAATCTACCATTGTTTCACGTCACAGTGGAACTACCACAGCCATCCAGGCCCAAGTCTGATTCCCCTCAACCGAACATAACATAACTCCTCATTCCATCACTCACGATCGCACGACCAACAAATGCTGCTCTGGTAATGTTGAACCAATTTCAAGACATTCTCAGAAAAGTGTGAGTCGTTCCTGTCTTGGCTCACGTATAAATGAGACCACGGGGAATATTTTTACTATCCCAGGGTTATAAGCTTATTTGTTCGATATTAATGAAACTGTAGATAAGACTACATGCATACCCACACACACACACATTATATATATATATATATATATATATATATATATATATATATATATATATATATTTATGTATGTATATATATATATATATATATATATATATATATATATATATATATATATATATATATATATATATATTTTTTTTCATCGAACATTCAACACTATACAAACAGATCACATATTCTCAGATGCATTACACAGAATTCACAGAATACACAGAATCAAATTCACATTCAAGTAGGCCTACTTAGGAAATTAGTAAATGAAGTAATAGAACTAATGATTGATTGTAGTAATAAGAAAAAGAGGAGTTTTGTTATTTCAACTTTCGATGATAATGAAACTCACATAAACAATAAATATGAATTAACATGAAATAAACATGAATGATACAACAGTGAACTTGATGGGACGGATGCTAATTCGACAATGATAGAAAATAATATATCATGTGATACATTGAATAACCTTGCATTATTATACAAATATCGAATGAATAATTTCAATCCAGGGAAATTCGATCTAGAAAATATGAATCATCTTATTTTATTTTCCATGATTTTTTCATATCCCTATATCTATGACGACGAATGAAAGTGGAGGCATAGCGTTACTCAAACATTTCTCAGGAATATTAATAAGAAATTAAACGAAGTAGGCGCACCTTTCTCTATTTCTATTCGGATATTATAGTAGAAGGTTCGAAAAATATTCCTGATTGCTTCTCGAAAAGACGAAAGCAAATAAAAAGCTTTCACATCAATTCTTTCAGTCACATTGAATCAAAAATTCATGAAATCGGTCAACAAAATGGCGTTTAATACACTTTCCCCCTGGCGTCAAGTACGTCGACTAATCCCTGAGATAGCTGTGCATCAAACTAAAACGGTCATAAATAGGAAAAAGCAAGTCGAGTAATTTTAGTTGCGCGATGGTCGAGATACCTACGTCACGTACCTATATATATATGAGAGTATTAAAACTGAATTGACGTGATATCAAAAGTGTATTGGATCATAAAATTTCATTTCATTTCGATTTCCACTTCTGATCACAGAAATAATGTTCCTTGACTATAGTTGTATTTATCTATTTTCATTTTCTTCCAACGACGTTCAAGTTTCGAATTTTTGTTGAAGATATTATGAACTATAATGTATAACATATAGATAGTCGAAATATACATCTGTCAGATAGTCATTGGACGTGTAAATAATTGAAAATATACATTGTTGAAATATATTTCATACAAAACATTGATATAACACATTTGAAAACCCTTGTGAATACATACTATAAAAACACATTCTGGAAACATATTCAAATATATCGAATGAAACAGACGAAATAATTTGGAGATATGAATTATAAACACCATACGGATTAAACGTCATTAATAAAATCTATTTGGAATAGAATCACACGATGAAAATAGATAATTCAACCTTTGTAACTATAACATGCAATGCAATATTCGTGAATAATCTGAATACATTTTTACTGGTCGAATAATTCCGAAGTTTTCTGTAGCTAGGAATGTTCTTCACTCCTATACAAGCAGGATCACAGTTTGTAGTGTCATACAATATTAATGTAATGTGCATATATTTATAAAAATCAAGTAATTCCCTGGGAATATCTCGGCAGAGCATCATAACATGCCATAAGCCAGATCATATCAATACTTAATATGCAATTTACACCGCGTGAAAAATTCATCTAACATCCTAGGGAGCCATAACTTCCTCCCCCTCCCCCCGGTTAACCCCCCCCCCCCTGCACCGAACTCGTCTAGCGGCTAGATGTGTTGTGTAACTAACTATGCCATGCAAATCCCAGGAGAAAAGTCGAGCAGGAATAATATATAGACGCGCACAAATAATGTGTCCAATCAACTGCGGAAATTAGTTGATAAGTTGGTGGCGAAGTCTATCTAAAGTGTAGTTAGTCATTATCTATAGTTTATAAATAACAATTAAAACACGATCAAGGAGAAGGGGGGAATATATCGATGGTGGAATGGCAAAATATCGTTAGCGACATCTTTTTTTCGTGATATACAATTCAGAAGGTCATCTTCATCGATGTGTGAAGTGTGGTAAGCGACATGTCAATACATTAGGCGTGGTCACCAATATGATATTGTAGTAAGCGACAAGGATTCTGTCATTTCCCAATCAGATAGCTGAGGCACGCTTCAGACACTGAAAACTATCTAATCACTCAATTGCCCACATTCTCATAAGAATTGTCAGGCCCAGCTTTTGAATGTGGATCGATAAGTTTCTATGTTTTTGTACTGTAAACGCTCATTTAACGGAAACTATTCCAATTCGGATGTGGAAGCCAGAATTTCAGATTTAGGAAATACAAGATATTTAGATTTAGGATTCGAATTTATGAACCATTATTCGGAAAATTCCAATATAAATCGATCTTAATTTTGATAATCTTCTAGTGATTGTCATTGACATGTCAAATATTTCACAATGTGAAATCGGATAACTGAGAATGAACCGTATCATTACATCGAATGAAAATTCAATGCGGCTTCAAATTCCAGAGTTTCAAGCTTCCTCAACTCAAACATTGTGTATAATATAAACATTCCTTGAAAAAAACTTCTTAAAAGAGGGAAAAAGAATATCCAGGGCTATTATAACATTTCTTCTGCTAGTCATATTTATTTCCATGCCCTCTTGTTGTCAGTTGCATTGCCAAACAACGTTTCCAATCCCCCTAAAAACATAAAAATAAATTAAAAACGAAAACCAGCCAGTATATTTATGAGACTGTCCGGGTATATGTACTTTTCAAATGCAGAGTTTCACTTATTTATTCTTTTATGGAGGCAATATTTCATAATGAGCGTTCTTAATCAGTATTTTATTGAGAATAATAAAGTGGGTCTCGTATCGACACCCCCCCCCCCCCTATAGCAGGCCGCGTCATCAATATTAGATGCCTATGACCGATTGGCCCTGCCTGTCAAGCTGGGGGTCGTGATACAACGGGGACATGCAGTTAGAGAGGTGTTACACTGTACACGCTGTGATTTGGAGACTAGACGTGTAACGTGTGGGATGACTGTGTCCGAGGATGGCAGCCCAGGAGCTACCCCAGGTAGTTTCACCCTTACCACCGCTAGGGGAGCGACAAGCGGAGGACTGTTGTGCAGGGTTAGCCGGGGAGTAAAGAGCAAGATAGCAGGCAGTATACAGTCTTGTCTATGGACTAGTGTAGTCGCCTGTATGTATACAATAATGTTTAAATGTTTTACAGAATCAAACATGTGTCAGAAGTAACTATATCGCTCCCTCTCTCCCATAAGGACCTAACCAATCCTACTACAGGAAATGCAGCAGCAAAATACGTAGAATATGGGGAGACCGCTTTTGTGGACCCCAGTATTGGGAACCCCAATATGGTTCTGCACCACAAGAAAAATATGAATTGGACCCCAGTATTGTGGCCCACACGATTAAATCTGGGAATTGAATGAATACTTTGATTCTATGGCCCCCAATATAGCCAGTGCTCTACCAAACTAGAACATCGGGGTACATAATACCTTTTCGAAAGACTAAATTGGTATTGTGTGGATCCCAGTGAAGTGATACACAAAGATTTGTCATTGTTAACCTCGATAAACTGAGCCCCGATATAGAAGACCACAAAAGTGTATCCAAATGTCGTGTGGATATAGTGGACCACGCAGTGAATATTCTGTACCCCAAAGCTAGTTAGACATTGTGAACCCCGATATACTGGCCCCCAGTATAGTGGTCCACAAAACTAGAACACCGGGGTCCAGAATATCTTTTCGAACGACTGAATTGGAATTGTGGACCCTGGTAAAGTGGTCCATAAGACACCGGTATTGTCAAACTGAAAACTGTGCCCCGATAAAGTGATCCACATATATCCTGATATACTGCATGGCCCCTAACCCGAGCTATGCTGGCGCGCCACGAGTGCGAATATTAAACTATATTGATGAGAAATGATACGATGAACAATCCGTATACTTTACAAATATTGTTATCCTGATTGCGAACTTCTGTGTGGAAATCAAAACGGATGCTAAGCTTAAGGCGGTGCCTGCGATGTACTTATACCAATAAGGAAATTCATCTCAACTATTTTTTTCTATGTTCACGAACCAGTGTAATTGAATGAAAAGTATATCAACTTCAAGATAACTTTATTCTCCATAGTTGGTACCACATTCGATTTCTGTGAATTCAATCAGTTTCAAGATAATACCTCAATGAATACAAAGAATGCGATGAGAATCATTCTCGTATTATCTTAAAACTGATTGAATTCACGGAAATAGAATGTGGTATCAACTATGGAGAATAAAGTCATTCGGGAGTTGATATACTTTTCATTGAATCACTCTGGTTCGTGAACATAGAAACAACTATAGTAAAGATGAACGCCTAAGCACCGTGGATGCATGCACCACCTTAACAGCAGCTCCGGCTGATGGTTTACTGTTACAGCCACACTGTTTGGAAACAATATGTGTTCGAAAAGTGCAATGTATAGTTAATAGAGAGATATTGCTGCTGCATTTGAGTGCAACTGCAATCTAGATATGCGAGTCGCCAGATGCGCCATGCACTTCTCGAAACGTAATGCATTCCATTCACTTCGATATCGACTGCAATTCCAGCCAATCACTTTACTCCGTAGCAAACAATTCAGGGGTAATTGTGCTCGATGGGAAAAGAGTGGAACTTTTTGTTAACGAGATATTGTTATCGTTCATTCGAAATAATGACTTGAAGGCTTCAATTGAATATTCTTCAGTGGCTCATATAGGAATTGTATTAGGAGGTTTAATAACTTTAACTTATTGAGGATTTTGTGTGGCTTTTACTCTTATAATTGCTCATGGTTTGTGTTCGTCTGGTTTATTTTGTTTTGCAAATATTTCTTATTGAGACTGAGGCTTACGAGGCCAGGTCTAGGGGAAGCAAAATTTTGAGGAGCGTCATGATATACGTGAATATCGTATGGAAAAAAAACTGTAAAGATGGTCGGGGGCTGGGATCGAACTTGGTCCGGGATTCCCCTCGCCTCCCGGATCATACGAAGCGAGTGCGTTAACCACTGCGCTACGTGTGAATTATGCTTCTTATTGGTAAGTCATAGTAACAGTCTAAACCATAATTATAATTGTGCTCCTCGTTATACTTCTGAGTTATTGTGCTATTCTGAGTTAATTACCATACTTGAAGGGGGGCGGGGGGGGGGGGGGGGAGGTGTCAAAAAAATGTCTTGATACGGTTCAGTTTGGAAAGACGGATCGTCGTGATTATGTTTCATGACGAGACGATAATATTTCTTGATGGAGCTAATTACATTTGATACGTATTTTATAAATATGAATTTCTTCAACGATGCTGTTTTAGCTCTGATGAAATGAAATAGAAAGTAAAAGAACTACAGTTCTTGATAATTTTTACTGGAATTTGAAAATTACAAATGAACCAGAACTAAATTAATTGTCCTAATGAAATGATTTATATTGGAATTAGAAAAAGTCTGATATTATTACAACATGGAATGAGAGAATTACTGAAGATTGAAATGTTGAATAATGTGCTGAACCGTTGGATGTGACGATGATTGCATTTCTTGAGGACTTTAAATGATCTTTGCATTTGACAGGTGATTTATGCGTGATTTACTTCTTTCTTACAGGACATTTCACTCCGAAGTTCATTGATCAGGCTTCACATTGAATTTTTGTTGCTTGAAACCGTTGTAATGATCTTTTGAAACGGTGTTTGTAGTGGAGAGTATGACAATACTAAAAAAATAAATAAAGGTTTCACAATATACACGACTATAGTTTTCCTGTAAAATATATTATTATCATAAAATGAGTCGTGAAAGTTTAAAAGTTTTCATATATATATATATATATATATATATATATATATATATATATATATATATATATATATATATATATATATATATATATATATATATATATAAGTATCATGTGTGTTCGTATTTTGTGCCACTGTCAATTTTGTTATGTCTGGTTAATAATTCAATATGATCGTTTGTTGATTATGTTCGGTTCGGATCGTGTAGGGGCCATCCAAGCCGATCCCCAGGCTCAACTCGCCGTCTCGCGTCCATCGAACCCATGGCAGGTCTATATGCCGTGTTGAGTAACTCGGTGCGAAGGAAGCGGACTCACGAGTACATTATTGTCAAAATCAAACAAACTCGAGACTGATAAATATTCATCAGACTCGAGACGGTCGCTCGTAGCGTCGATAACACGCCCGAGCGTCCACAGAACAAAGACGCCGACGTGAGATTGGAGATATTCTTCACATATTTACTGTTCTTGTCACAGCTCACAGCATTACCCAGGGAAGTAACGGACTCGCTCATCCAACAGAATAATTGATGAGCTACATGTTTCCTCAGTATTCGAGCAAATCAGATTTGATTATTTGTTCATATTTTTCCATTGTATTTTGTTTCCTATGACAATATTGTTTTGTGTATCGGAATAATTGATAATAGAAGCTTCAGCTAATCATCTTCAGACCCTGGGGCTCGAGGAGAGATGAACTATGTGTCAGAAAGTTATGTTGGTATTTATATAACTATGTATTGATAAAAGGAAACACTGAAAGATATTTTCCCATAAGTTTTCATTTTTTCCCTTCAGATCCATAGTTGTGATGTTTCATCAATTGGATGCTGCAAAAATCATGACATTATTCGGATATGTTCTAATATTGTTTTTCCGATCCAGCACTTCTGAAACCTTTTTAAATTAAAAAAAAAAATATATATATATATGAACAATGGTGAATATTGTAAGTGTTTATTATGGATCGACCGTATTCTAGAAGGTACTTCTCTGGACGGTGTGAAGCAATTTCACTACAATACTCGTTCAACCGGGCAACCACTACGACTATTTATGCTTCAGCCGATAAAGAAAATGAAAAATCGCTGGGAAAGCTGTTGGCTCTTCCAGTGTTGCGTGGTGAATCAACTATATACATTATATTGTGATCCCCGACGTTTACTTGATCAGGAAGTGGACTGTTTGTTCTGATTCGTGCGAGATATGCACTACATAGAATACATCAATGTGGACAGAAGAAATGCTGAGCGAGAAATCACGGGCACACTTGGATTTTAATTCCTGTTTTCAAAGGGCTGTGTGTGGTATCAAAATCAAGATACATTCAATCGATTGCATAAAATTCTAATTTTAGCCCGATCCAATGTATAGTTCTCCGGCAAACATGTTTTGAACAACCCCCTGCAGATCGGGTGTCGGAAAATTCACGATTTTCCCTGGGAAAATTTTTTCACAGAGTCGTGTGTGGTATCAAAATGGAGGTACGTTCATTCGATTGCACAAAATCTAGATTATGTCCCGATCCATAGTCTGGTTCTCCATGAAAAAATTCTTGAAAACCCCATCGGAAAATTTATGATTTTCTTTGGAATTTTTTTTTCGAAAACGTGAGTAGCATCAAAATGCTCAGGCAATCGCTAGCTTTCGGAAAATCGAACAATCAGCCCGATCGCATCGTGGGTTCTCCAGCAATCGCCGATCGAAGATTGTCGATTTTTTTTCGACATACGGGTACTAGTACGTGGAAAAAAAACAAAATTTCAAAAAAAGTCAAACTTTTTTGCCGAAGCCGTGTGTGGTATTTTAATGGAGGTACATTGAATCTATTGCGAAAAATGTTGATTTTAGCTCGATCCAATGTCTGGTTCTCCGGAAAAAAAATCTTGAAAATATAGGAAAATTTGCGATTTTCTTTGGAAATTTTTTAACACAGCCGTGTGTGGTATAAAAATTAGAGTACGTTCAATTGATTGCATAAAATGTTAATTTCAGCCCGATCCAATGACTGGTTCTCCGAAAAAAAAACTTGAACACCTCCTCCCGCAGAGGAGTATAGGAAAATTTACGATTTTCTCCGGAAATTTTTTTTCGAAGCCATTTGTGGTATCAAATTGAAGGTACATTCAATCGATTGCGGAAAATTTCAACTTTGGCCCAATCCAATATCTGGTTCTCCGGAAAACATGTTTTAAACAACCCCCTGCAGATCTGGTGTCGGAAAATTTGCGATTTTCTCTGGAAGTTTTTTTACAGAGTCGTGTGTGGTATCAAAATGAAGGTACATTCAATATGATGCGAAAAATTATAATTTTGGCCCGATCCAATGTCTGGTTCTCCGGCAAACATGTTTTGAACAACCCCCTGCAGATCGGGTGTCGGAAAACTCACGATTTTCTTTGGAAAATTTTTCACAGGGCCGTGTAAGGTATCTACATGAAGGTTCATTCAATTGATTGCGGAAAATTTCCATTTCGTCCCAATATAATGTCTGGTGTCTCGGAAAAAAATTCTTGATCACCCCCTCCCGCAGAGAGATGTGGGAAAATTCACGATTTCTATGAAATTTTTTTCACAGAGTTGTGTGTGGTATCAACATGAAGGTACATTCAATCGATTGCGAAAAATTCTAAGTTTGGCTCAATCCAATGTATGGTTCTCCGGCAAACATGTTTTGAACAACCCCCTGCAGATCGGGGGTCGGAAAATTTACGATTTTCTCTGGAAAATTCTTGGACAAATTCACTATGAATCCACATTCGCTACACATCCTTCAAAATTAATTCAATAATTATAAATTGTTAGTATTTAAATCCAAATATATATTCTAATTGCTGTATCCTCTTGCTCAGTATATTGTCAGCAACCCACTGCCAGTATTCAGTGGTAATCAATGCAGTATACATCAGACACGGTCGGCCCTGACGGCTGATTCATCATCAGACACGGTCGGCCCTGACGGCTGATTCATCTGTTAACCTCGCGGCGCGGTGCAGTCGAGAGGTCACATTCACCCTGCAGGGCTGATTCATCAGATAATCCGCCACGTTTTATCGACAACAACAACAACAACAACAAACACTGATCAACGCTGTCCGAGACATGCGGTGACAACTGCATGGTTTTCTCTGCAATAAATATAATTGATATTGTGTGATGAATATAGAGGATCCATTGATGTACTGGTTTTGTGTTCGTGACAGACTTTAGCTGTGTTTTTATACGTTTCTACGCATGTTTTATGATGTTTCATTCACATCCGAGGAGTGGATACAATACGTAGCATAACACAGGCCCGGGGCAAGGACTTTTCTGTATGTCGGTTTTTAAAAGTACTGAAAGTGACCAATGGGAACGCCACGTTTTGTGACGTCATGGCTCAGTCACCGACTCGTGCTATGATATGATGAAGTAGTATTGGGAAAGCATATGTCGGTGTGGCGCTACTGGTAGCACAGCTACCCTATTGAGGCTGAGGATGAGAGTAGGATCGTTTGGACGGGGCACCACAAGGGTGATTTTACCACCCCATTTTATCATTATTTCAAATTAAAAGCAATGAACTTTGACACCAGGTCTGTGACCAGATCTGGTCTGTGACCACACTTTTTCGCCGCAGATAAAAGTCTTCACTTGTCGAAAGTCCGGAACACAATATAAACTGTTTTTGCGATATATCCGGACATTATCAACATTGGTATTAGGAATAATCCAAACACACGAATATTGATATCTTGCACTTCGAACCAAGTCTCTGAGGCAATGTTCACATCTTCCAATGACAGCAGATGCAAAGTTCATCATTAAACAAGGATAGAAAAAAAGGAAAAAAGAAACTAGCCCAACTAACCCCAACTATAGCTTCTCTGTGCCCCAACCAATTCTCTTCAATAGTAATTCTCACGGCAATCTGACTTATAAATTATTTTAGGTTTTCATACTGGGACAGACTCAGACTCAGACACGACTGAGGACACGACTGAGGACATGACTGAGGACACGACTGAGGACACGACACGACTGAGGACACGACTGAGGACACGACTGAGGACACGACACGACTGAGGACACGACTGAGGACACGACTGAGGACACGACTGGGCGGCTGAGAACTGGGTTAAGACCTCATTGCAAAGTGCAAATGAGATGGCATTCTAAAGCGGCAACATGGAATGGCTACGAGTATTATAATGATATGAAAAAGAAAGCAAAACGTAATACCTTAACTAATATTGTTTCTCTCGAGTCTTACGAATATATGTAAAACCAAATGAGTTTTTTGTTCGTGTGATAGTCGAGTAGTATTTCCACGCTGTGAAGCTGTCCCGGTTCGAGTTCTACACACTTGCAAGTTGTGTTACATTTTACACAATTGTGATATTATTTCAAGTACTTATTTATATTACATTACAAAATGATATTTATGACTGAACCATCACAACAACAAATAAGTCTCTATGAAAACAAGAAAAGAAACGAGCAGAAATCCTCGATGTGACAAAACTATTTTCCCTTTCTCAAGATACCATGCTGCGAGTAGATTTAGCGAAATATAAGTGATTATTGAGATAACTTTTGTACGGTTTGAGATATCGAGATCTCAGAACGAGAGGAAACATGGATATACCTTCAAGGTGGTAGGCCTATAAGTAATAACGATTTACACGATAATCATCTGATCGTCAGCCGAATACGGTTGAGAAATGTGTTCTCTAGCCGCGTTACGCGTGACAATTATAGGCGATAGGAGATACTTATACTTGTGAACTATATATGTTTTTGATTGCCAAAAACATATGATGATAATAAACATACATCAATTGAAAAGAAAAAACACAGATAATTAATGATGGTGGTAAAGGATTGATTAAAAAAAAATCCAGCAATAATAAATAATTCCGACATTGCATGATGATCAGTGGAAATATGATGACAGAATATAATGATAAATCAGTAGTATAAATAGTTGTATGGAAATGAGATGACAATGAGATGTAAACGATGAATGGTGTTGCTATGACTGCGTGTATAAATGATTTCTCAGAACGGCAATAAACCTTTTCAGAGCTGAAATCCCAATCAAATTCATATAAAACCACTGTTTGGACTGAACTTGATAGAAAGTTATTCGAAAACAAACTAGTAATAGTGTCCCTGCTCCTTTACAAGAACCGTACCAAACTGTATAATTATCGGAGAATATAAATATCAAAATTTCCATCTAACATCCCTTATTACCCCACAAGGGTTGTATCGTGGGGGATTTCTGCTGAGGTGTTCTTTGCATAGGAGGGGACCGAATACGTCTCCGCTCGGCCGTCCCCCCTACTCCACAGCATTAGCGCGCGGCTGTTCCGCTCCTTCTTCCGCTCAACTGTGTAAGTAAAGAATATAAACATGGAGTGATCGCCGGAATCAATGGCCAATATTCTGCAGAGAAGTGGTATCGTGCAAATATTGACTCTCGGGCGTATATCTCCACACACCCCAGAGTACAGTCGTGCATACAACGCTTTGTAGCTATTCGCACGCCGAAAGCGCAACACGAAGTGGGTGTATTTGTCATACTCGGTGCTTCCCCTGATTCTGCAATATTCTTTCATGAGAATGCTGTCTTCTAATGGAATGATCTTTCAAAGTACTACATTCTATTCTAATAATGAGATCTATCGAATAAAAACACTTGATGCATGACATTGTTCTGCTGAAATTGAATAAACATTCCGTTCAACGACTCACTGTGATGATAGTGATGATCTATTGGCGTCGGATGGATGATTAATGTGATGATGGAACTATGAGATGAAGTTTTCTTGGGTAATGGGAAGGAAGTGGCCGTAGCCTATATTGTGGGAACCATCCTGGCATTAGCCTGGACTACAAAGGAAAACCACGAGAAAAGGCACGAGGACTTCGGACACTGAAGTCCCCGTTGGGCGCGGGTTCGAATCCTGTGTGAAGCATGGATTTTTGTAAACGTCCTTTCACTTATCATCACTATATAGTCTCATCATCACCCGCTCATTCGTACACCCGTTTAACCTAGCTGTTGGTGGGGTCGTTAAATCGACCTTGATCACTGACCCCAACTAAACATGACGACGAATGTCTGATACCAAGGTCCAAGGAATCATCAAATTAAAGGAAGTTCTAAACACACAAATCATAATAATTATTGTAGACTCGATGTAATATAAATAAACACGACTCAGCAAGATCTACAAGAAAACATTTCACTTTCAGCCACATTACATGAAAACTAACTCAGCACCATGCACTTACTTCAAGATTATCACGCATTGTTCTCACATCTCCTGTTCGCTGGGATTATCCAATCAAATCCTTACTCAACCAATAATCACTGATAGCAGTCAATAAACTCGACAACTCAATCCAATCAAATCTTCGCATCATTTTTCGACGGTTACTTTTTCTTAAATACAAAAGTTTCTCAATATTGCGTGTCATTAATTGCGATTCGACATCTCATCAGAAATAAAAATGATTGCTTTTTAATTTGTTGTATAATATTGGATACTTGATGAGTTGTCTTCGAATCGTATTTCTCAGCTGGGACTGATTTTTCTCCTCAGGTAGATATTAGACTTCCAGCATAATGTCTCGCGAGTATTCATCAATGTTTTTTAATATAAATAAATGAGTTTATGAATGAACCTGATGATCGTCAGCTTTGGAATCAAATTTGAAAACATCTCGTTTTGAGATTTGATCAGAAGTTTCTCATTATGATTAAAAAGTGGGGCTGATATCATATACTAGTCCGAAGACAGTCCACTCAATGTTAAATTAAGATTCATCCCCACTTCTTTGTCTGCACCCTCCCCACACCCCTCACCCTGTAGTGCCGTCGTTCACCGCTAGGAATGCTGATTGTGTCCCAGTCAACGGTATAAGATGGGTCTTCAACTTGACTGCTAGCAGCTCTCTAAGAAGAGTAGCGGCAGCCCTAGTAACTAGAGGTGATAAGAGATTTTCTCTCGTTAAGTGACCAAATGGGACGTATTGAGTACATCTTCAGTTGATGATAATACTTATCACAATTTCTGTTGATTTCACGTCACCTTTCCGATCTCCATTCGAAGTCTCTTCCGATCAGTGAAGCTAACAAGCAATGTGTATTGACTGAGTATAATTGTTTGTATTGATGTGCATGAATATGGATACTCGATGTATATCTATTAACTGACGAGGAATCAACTGAACCAAGTCCCAACTGACCTAAAAACCAACTGTACTCAAACCTAACTGACCTGAACTCCCACTTTTAGACCAACTTGTACATAAGTTCAGGTGGGAGGTATGACTCCTCCCATCCAGAAATTTAATTTGACACAAACCTTACGCACCTAATCTCAACCATCACTAGAGCCTATAGAATATTCGATGAGTGGTAACAATTTGTGAAGGGGAGAAGCCAAACCCCTCTATTTTACTTATGAAGGCCTACACCTTTCTCAAGAAATAGAAGTTCATGTCAGGTGGTTTGGGAAGTTCATGTGGTTTTTAGTTCAGTTGGTTCTTATAGTTCAGTTGGTATTTAGTACAATTGTTTTTTTCGGTACAGTTCATTTTGAGAACAGTCGACCAATCTCTCATCCACTCTGTTAATCCCGAGTAGATCATTAATTCCTTCTCAGTACGTTCTTCTCAACATGTCATGTTCTCGAGACATCTCATGACGTAGCAACTAACTGCAACATCCGCTGGAAACACAAGTAGGACAGAACTTTGAATAACAATTCATAAGACTGTTGCAAGTACTCTGTACTGACACACTCGACGTATGATGTGAATAAAACTGAGAACCGTGTTCTATTCAAACAATAAAATATGAGGTTCACATTACTAGGCACATCGACTTCTTACTGCAATTCCATATAACAACGTTCAGGTTTCTGTGACAAGTAATTGTTGATATTGGTTCCTGCCATGATAGATAGATAGATATGTATTCCATTATTCGACATACAAATGATACATAATAATATTAACGATGCAATTACACTCTTGTGTGTGGTCGAAAGATCACACAAGTTTTGGAACATGACAATAAAATATAAGTATAGTGAAACATTGAATATCTTAGTTTCCACAGATGAATGACAAGAACTGAGTGGTACAGAGTTTAAACTCATCTATACTGTAGAAACCATGGTTGAGGAGATAATGTTCACCTCATTTGTATATACAGTTCCATTATTACCTTGATCTCTCAGATATCGAGGCAGATCATTTTATTAATGCATTTATTGGATCGTGATCTGCAATGATTGATCTTCTTCGAGTTTGACAAAGATAAGAGCCATGTCTGGTATTAATTGCTGGAAGTCACTGTTCTTTTTCAAATAATGACGATTGTCTCTCACAAACATGATCATTTCTAAGATGTGCAAACATGGGAGAGTTACAATTTGTAGATTTATGAAAAGTTTTCTGCATGAAGCTCTTCGATTTATTATTCTGACAGCTCTCTTTTGATACTTGAACATTACAGTCGGTCGAACGTCTATCACATGATTTGAAGAGTTTCAACTGTTTCTGGTATCATACTTATGTACTGTCATTTCTGTATAAATATGATCAGTCCAATGAGACTTTGGAATTTTCCAAGTAGGTTATTCGATCTCTCTTCCCAACTTGAACTTAATTCTCCATCCATTTAAGAATGCATGTGTGATTCTCCCGCCGAGATATAGCTTGCATGATGCTGAATTATCTACAACTCGAAAGAAAAACGTCCATAGTAAAGAAGTGGTATAAATTATGTGATAGGTTTGCAGTAAGAGAGATGCCCCATTCATATTCTGTGCAATGATGAAGTACAGCTTCCAAGTTCGACTCGAGGAGGTAACAACTGGACTCAAAACCAAGTGTCTTAAGAATCAACTGATATGAATTTCTATTTCTTGAGCAGTCTGCAGAGATTAGAATGCAAGGTGCAAATTGGGAATGTCATTGCATACCAACCTCACCCACCCAATACTAACCATGGAGCCTAAAGATCAGCATTCAATGAGTGGTAACAGTTTGTCAAGTTTGTTTGTCGTCGGGAGCAATTTAGCCTTCCGGTGACCGAAGTATATGGAGGGAGTACTGATCCTTACATTTGTATTTGTATTCTATTCCGTTTTCTTCTCACTTTTCTCTTCATCTATCGTCTTCTGTTATTTTATTTTATTTTATATCATCTCTTATCACTTTTCTAGCTCTTTCTATCTCGCTCCCTCTATATGCGTGAAACATCCACAAACCTTGGCAAAGTTGGTATTCGAATCACTTATTTAAGTTGTGTATCGATAGAGAGTGTAGTAATGTTATTATAATTTTGTTGTATTACAAGATATGTAGGCCTATTGTATTCATAACTTTGTGTTCGAACTTGAAAAAGGAAATAAATAGATGAAGAAAGAAAGAAAAGAAGAAAATATATTATCATTATCAATATTGACTTAATTTAGATATAATTGTTTCATTGTTCTTTCTGTTCTTCAACTCAATATTATGTGAGATTTGTAATCGATTCCACAGATAAGCCTTATTTGTCTTAGTGGACGAACGTTTAATTTTGTTCACTGTATTTTGTTGTAAGTTGTAAGTTACGTGAATGAAAAAGAAAAGGCTTGCATGCCACTGAATTCCGCCGCCAGCGAGCCCGTCCAGGGTGCACAGAAGTGGTATAAATATGTGAATAGGGATGCTGTGCTCCGCGTAGTCAGGCGGAAGATATGTACTTTAGATCCGATCAATTGAACGCCCAAGTAGCTACAGTGTTCAGTTAACTGCTGGAACCCTAACCAGTTCCGGTGTGATGCGACTTCCGCTCCGACTGCTGGGATTAGGGCAGAGATGAACTACTATTCTTGCATCCGTTGGTGAGACTTTCGGTTCAGACACGAGGAAACTTCTATAGACAACTATATATACCAAGAAATAAGATGAAAAGTGATTTTTTTTCGAGAAAGATAGAAAAAAATATGGCAAACTCCATCGTGAACTGTTGAGGGGTGTTTATGAGAATAGAGAAATTCATCTTCACTATTTCTGTCTTGGAAGTGAACTTATAGTTTTATTCTTGTATAATCTTGTAGGCTATTGAGTATTGAAATAACAGTTTCTCAAAACTTCGTTCATTAAGAAAGAGAATGCACATCGCTGGAGAAATTCATCTCCACTATTCTTGTCAATATTCACGAACCAGCGTATTGAATGAAGAGTTCATATTTCTAAGATATTTGCATGCTCGTCAATTAATAATATGACATAATTTTCTTGTGAACTAAATCAGTTTGAGACATCAATGAATGTCATCACATCTCAGAAGTGATTGAAGTCACCAGAATATAATAACATATCGATTAGAGATCATAATATTATCTTGGAGTTGTGAACTTTTCATTTAATTACACTGGTTCGTAAACATACAAAAATAATATCAGAGATGAATTTATCTATTTGTAAATATAAGCACCATGCATGTGCAACTATACAGCCAATGACGGCTATTCAATTAATATGGCATCCTTTTCTTGTGAACTCAATCAGTGTGAGACATCGATGAATTTCATCACATTCCTAGTATTTATTGGCGTAATATCTCGAATGTGATTGAATTCACAATAATAGAATAACATATTGATTGGAGATCATAAAATTATCTTGGAGTTTTAAAGTTTTCATTAAAAAACATAACAAAAATATCAGAGATGAATTTATCTATTTGTAAATATAAGCACCATGCATGAACCCCTCGACTATACAGCCAATGACGGCAACTCTGTTCGTTGTATTATTTCCATCCTCAACTGTTTCCACACCTTGCCTTGTTCCTCTCAACAGACAAACCTCTCGTGTGGATAGCGCACTGCAAGGAGGCTGGAGCACAACGAGTCTAATCACCCCATTAAGCCTCATGAAACCCAGATAACTCGCGAGCTACAAACATTCGCTCATTAACGCGTGTACACCGATAAGTGGAGGGGTAATCATTTAATAGAAACTTACTTTGCATTCAGATCCAAATGATTACAAATGTTTTTCTGTAATGAGAAGAACGATCATCAGGATAAAGGTCCTTTAAGAGTCGGTTATCGGGAGAGCAATCTTGATATAAGGGGCAGGTGATGCATGAGACATGAGAATAATATATATATATATATATATATATATATATATATATATATATATATATATATATATATGAATATATATATATATGTATATATAAATATATATATATATATATATATATATATATATATATATATATATATATATATATATATATATATATATATATATATATATTTATATATATGCTGAAATTATTTTTAGGATTGAACCATTTACTATGAAACACAAGGCGTGTAGATGGTTGTCTCCACTTTGTCAACATTGCGCGACGTTTCGGGTAGATTAAACTACCCATCATCTCGTTTCGAGGCTCGATGATGGGTATAGGAAAACCTACATTCGAAAACCTAGCTGTTTGTGGGTCAAAACGACAGGATTTCTACTTATAAACTATTGAACAGCACGCAATGAATGATACAATGATTATTCTTGTGATAAGTGAAGAGTCAGGCAAATGACGAGAAGGTAGCAGATAGGGATTATTCAGATGATAAAATATGATTCTTTCTTCCAAATTGCTAGGTTCAAGGGTATGATACCTTTTGAACTATGTATATATTTATTTTAAAATTTGTAATTTATGTATATTCAAAAAAACATAGAACTTCTGCTCTGGTAAATTGGTAATACAATATGAAGAAGCAGATAAGATATCTGTTTGTAATTCATGGTCGGTTACATCTGTGTGTTGGTAATCGTGTAACAATAACATGCAAACAGTGACGTGGTAACAGCGCCTTGGTGACACTCACATCAAGTAGTGTTTAGGAAGTGTATTGAAGCGAGTCAAGAGAGAGAGAGAGAGAGAGAGAGGCAGCTTACACATGCAAATCGGATCCGTCGCTCTCTCAAAAGCAACTCGGCGACACCAAATTGAAGATTTCAAGTAATTTCCCTCCTGCGGGAGATGCTGGGATAATGGCTGGCGAAGAGAGGTTGACTCACAGGAACGAATCTCGCTGCAAATCAATATCATCTCGAGCAATTAGGAGAGGGGAAAACGACAACATTTGGTTTCAATCGAGTATTCTTGAATAGCTGTTATCTATGACATTTGGACCCCTATTCCTGAGATAAATGAGATGTGAGAAAAATCAGTGAGAAAACTATCTCATATAATAATGACATATTTCATCTCATATTTTATGTGAGATACTCGTTTTCTCACTCATTTTTATTTTTCTCACATCTCATTCATCTCAGGAAACTATCTCATATAATAATGACATATTCCATCTCATATTTTATGTGAGATACTCGTTTTCTCACTCATTTTTATTTCCTCACATCTCATTTATCTCAGGAATAGGGGTCCTGACTCTTGTTTTCGTTGACGGTTCCAAGAATGACGCGTGTCTTAAACGGCATCACAACCCTAGACTAGATTCTGACCAATATTGAGGATATATTCACTCAACTCCCCCCCCCCAGTTACCAACCCCTTCCCTCCCCTGTACCTGATCTCAACACGTTATTCGCAGCAATCATGTGATGAGGTTCGATCCAATTGATCAAGACTTCCATAGAAGCTGGCATGATTCATCAGATGTACATTAGAAGTTAACAACTTCTGAAATCAGATGTACACTTGCCATGAAATCTCTTGAAATCTCTGAAATCACCTGAAATCAGGTGTACACTCAATTTGCGAGTTGTTAACCCCTCAGATGTACATTATGGCTGTTATTAGTATTGTGGGCCTTCGGGAGTCGCAATCACAAACATGAAACTAGATTCTGACAAATAATGACGATATTTATTCTCCTGATTTCAAACAAAATCAGGAATCATCATCTCAATTCCAGAAATTATATTAAATTCATTCTCCTCCTCCAGGATCCAGTCCTATTGCCAAGTCGTGACGTAGACATCACTCGATTCTGTTTTATGTTTCTATACAGAATTGGTTACGTCTACGTCATGAAACAAGGTCTCTTCAGTTGGTTTCCAGTACAATTGTTACCAACTCAACCACCGTGTTCTTGTTGACATGTTTGTACAGCCCTGTGCACACTAACAAGGGGTGTCAGTCGTTGTCAAGTGATCTTGCACTTGACTTGAGCGGCTTGGCGGTGACATTTGCAAGCTTTATCCGCGTCATGCGAAGACATTGAACAATAGTTGCTGCTTTTCTCCTCGACTGCTCTCCGTTCACCGCCATCTTGTCCCGTGATGGAACACGAATAACTCGCAGAGATGACATCGAGACAGAAGCCTTCAACCCGATCCGAGGGAATTAATACGGACAATAACTCAATTCAGTTCATCATAATGAAGATATGCAAAACAGTGTATACTGAATATTTTTACAGTATATAATTCTGAAGGAAATTGTAATATTGGATTACAATAGGCCTATAAGTTTGAATTTATACAATCTTCCTACATATTGTATTGAGGGGTGCATGCACGGTTCTTATAACTATGAAGAGATTTATATTTACTATTCGTTTTCCTGTGTAATCGAATGAGAAGTATTATGAACTCTGAGGTAATTTCATGCTTTCTAATTAGTGTGACATTCTATTTCTGTGGATTCAATGATCTTCAAGATATTACGTCAATAAATGTATTCATCGCATTCTTGGTATTCATTGAAGTATTATTTTAAAACTGATTGGATTCACATAAATAGAATGTCACACTAATTTAAGAGCATAAAATTATCTCGGAGTTAATAATCTTGTTACTCGTATACACCGGTTCGTGAAGATGGAAAAAAAATGTTCGATTAATCTCTCTGTTTTGATAATCAGCGTGCTCGCAGCCTCTCAATAGATTCTGTGGGATGACTGTATATTTATAACTTATATTGTTATCTGGAATTACAGTTTCGTTTCGAATTATATACTGTGAAAATGTTTAGTATACTGTTTTGCATATCTCCATTATCATCAACTGAATGTCTACGTCACGACTCAGAAAGGAAGGTGAGTCCTGGAGGAAAAATACATTTTATATAATTTCTGAGATTGAACCGATCATTTCTAGTTTTATCTAGATTTGGGGAAATAAATTTCATAACTATTCATCCAAATCCAGTTTCAGGCTTGTGAGGACTCTCAAGTTTGTGCTGTCATTGTTATTGGTATTATTATTTCATTTTATCTCCAAGGATAAATACATTCAAATGACTTGATGCAACATGCATGGAAAGTCAATCGATGAACGAGAAACAGTCATACAGATAGAAACAAAAGGAATCAGTCATATTCAAAGAATTCTGTTTCAAAATACACACATCCATACTTGCATTATCACACAGTCAGTTTATCATTAAAGAGTATAAAATACGTTATAAATGAATTTGTGCATCACGGAATTGAATGGAATGAGATTGATTCATGTCATGGATGCTTCTCTGGTCGTTAGGTGGGATGTACAAAGTATGTTTTATCTTTATTGGAATTTTCTCCATTATGAGGTGTGCAACATCTATATGATCGATTGTAATCGATAAGAATCGAATATGATTACATATCGCATCATATAGGCCTACAAGCCCTATGTGATTGCAAGCCCAATGTTTTGAATACATTATATACAAGATGCATCATGATTATTTCTGTTATTACTCTCATCAAGGCAGGCAACTGAGTTGTCATGACTGTCTCTTACAAACTTATAGAAACGAATGTGACGTTTTTTCGAGCGAATAAAACACAACTTTTCTCACAACGAGGAGTATTTTTATCTTGTACGACTTCGAATTACGAGTCCGGACGAGCGGCGTTAAAACTTTTCTCGTTAATTTTAATAAGAATCCTTATAATTTCACGAGATGATAAAAAAACAAGTTCTGTTCGTCTTGTAAATCAACAAGGATGACGATATACCTCGTGAACTCACTGATGATCATATTTCTTGTGATATAATACAGACATTATTCAGTTCACTTATATATAAATTCTTTATTCATTTAAAATAAAGACTCTGCCTTTTGAAGAAGGTTGCCTATAGACACAGAATAGAAAAAAATAACGAATATAACAAATCAGTGAATGGTGACTGCAAGCTCTATGTGATTGCAAGCCCTATGTATTAAATACATGATAATATACAAGATGAATTATCATTATTTCTGTTATTACTCTCATAAAGGCAGGCAACCGAGTTGTCATTATTATATTGAAAATATTCTATTACATGAAAATATTTTTGTAAAGATCAACTCCTGTTGTAATAAGAATTTCAAAACCAAAATTTCAATCATCAATTTTGAAAGATAAACAGGTCAAACAATGAAAAATTACTGTTGAAAATGGAAAATGACTTTACTGTCATTCAGACTCCGTGTATATATCTACCATGAGTATTCTTTAAAGGACTTTGCAGCCCTGAAACTAGATTTTGACGAATAATGACGAAAAAATATTCATTTCCATGTTTTTAGAGGAAACTATAAATCGTGATCTCAATTTTAGAAATTGTATTCAATGTATACATCACTCGATTCTGTTTGTTTCCATACAGAACTGTGGCAATGCCTACGTCATGACTCGTGGTCTCTGGAAGCCGAAAAATATTCCAATCTCTCAAATTGAGAGCATTACTCCTGGTTCCCTCAAGAATCAGGGAAATTATCATCGTGGGCCGAATTATTCTGTTATGATTCTGTGTTCGCTTCTGTTCATGTTTATATACAGAATCGGTAATGCCTACGTCATGACCCATGGTCTCTGGAAGACAAATTATTCTGATGTTATTATTTCTGAAATTGAGACGACGATTTCCAGTTCTCTTCCAAAAAGAAGGGAAATAAATATCATCATTATTGATTGAAATCCATTTTCAATAAAGGAAAAAATATAGTTTTCTAGTTATTATCTGATAGCAATATGATAGCTAATATCAATATCTAGTTTCGAGAAAGAGTTCAGAAATCTAATGTCAGGACTGATGTCCTTTAAAGCAGTAATTGAATCATAGATAGAATGAGCTTGTACACGATACTGTTGGTAAATGGTTTTACATGAATGACTGTTCTATATAGAACATCCTCAACATGAAAATACTCGTCACTCTCAAGCCAGTTCGAACAGAATGTGTTTCTCTAGCTGCTGATCAAATGTTTCATTCTGTTGGCAAGCTTGTAAAGAGATCGACTCTTGCCTCCTTTGTACTCCACATCTGTTACACGCTCAATGAATGAATGAATATCGGGATTTAACGGCGCGTCAACGACGTGGTTATATTGCGCCGGTTTCAGTTCAATTTTCCAACCAATTAGTCAGCCCTTATTTCATTGTATGTATTGAACTAGGAAAACGCAATATATGCGCTGTTGGATGAGCGAGTTAGGTTTATATTTGGAGTTTAATGGAACGATATGTGAGTCGAGTCCGGAACAATTATGTCACTGCCTTCCTGTTTTATTCATTGAGACTCATTCTGATTTTTCTGATTTGTAATTGTTTGAACCAGTTGTTGAAGGGAGTGCTAAGACATTGTTGAATGATTTATTAGAGCAAATGATAATATTAAGATTTCTTCCACCGGAGCGGCTGATTCGATTCATGTGCAACTTGATGATAATATGTTCCGTTATTAAAATTACATTAAAATTTGAATAGATTCGGTGAATATAGAAAAAATATAGAATAGATAAATATTTCCTTAGAATTTTCTATAAAAAAATGAAGAATAGATGAATATTTCCTTAGAATTTTCTTCTCCGGGTTATTTGTACTGTTTTCTGAAACTTCGAACTTATTTTCTAAAACTTTTTGCGAAACAGATTTTTCTGAAATAAGTTTCCTCATGAGTGGCGCAACTGATTGCGCCTTGAAACCAGACAATATCGAATAAGATAATGACAGGTTCTTGTGTATGCCAAGTTTCAACGGAATCTATACTCTCGTTTGACCTGTGGGGCGCGAGAAAGAAAGGTTATATTTTGTGTCGATAACGGGGAATAAGGGATATTTGCTGCAGATGTTCGGAAATCACAACTAAGCGTCAAAGCTTCTGACATGATGGTATAAGATTGCCACTCACATTTCATTTCATCATCTCAAAGGCTATTACGGCCAGTTAAAATTACCGATCATTTGCATTATACGCCCAATACTGATTCAACACGTGCATTTTCCCTCTCTTACGGATCTTACTCTTATCGGTTTCACGAATTGATAGTTATAGTGGATTGAGCAATAGTTAGCGGGTCAACTTGTTATCACCCTTGGTCACGTATGTTATTATCGTACCTCTCACTGATATTTAGTGGATTAGTGCTTGGCTAAGATTCGTAACACCAGCCCTTAGAGAGAGTTGAAGTTAATGGAGGAGTTAATTTGACCATAACATTGAAATCTTCCGCCCCTTCCCTCTTCCGCTCGAACTCTTTGGAATCTGTGTAATGCATGAATCATAATGTCTTAAAACTACGTTTCATTGCGTTATTCACATTTCCGATGTGACATTGACATATTATCATATAGTGGTGGAGGAGCCGTTTTTTTGTTGAGATATATTGGTGGAAGTGCCGTTTTTTAGTTCACCAGATTATCATGTTTTGGTGGAGGAGCCGTTTTTTACTTCGGTAGATTATCATGTTTTGGTGGAGGAGCCGTTCTAGTAAATATGTATTGGTGGAGGTGCCGTTTTTTAGTTCATCAGATTATCATATTTTGGTTGAGGAGCCGTTTTCTCTCGCATATACGACATAATTTGAATGAATGTCTGAATGAATCCGTGTATGTAATACATCTGAAAGATCACCGTGTACAGCCATACCATGCGGATATGATCCTGTCAGTGTGGCCTTGAAGAGATTATGGTCACTTTTGACTGCCAAAGATTTGAAATAGCAAGGATTGACTCCCTATTTTAACAAGTTACCGTTTTGGGCGAGGTTATAAATGTTAGCAGAATCAAGTTGGCGAGATTCACGTCTTCCTAGATTCGATCGTAACCCAATGAAGTATGTTACCTGAGTCAAGGTGTGTAGAGTTCTCAATTGCACTCCATTCTGATATCTCGCTCATCTCACAAGGCATATTCTGCTTTAGCCTCGTATTCATCTGTAGTATCTCCCAGCTGCCTCTGTAACTATATTTGTTAGCGATATGGTGGTATTTGGTTATTCATGGGGTGAAGCCAACAGTAGCTACACACGGCGCAGCAGATGACAGAGTTTTATAGTCTCTGGACGACGCTGTACCACAGCCTCCTGCATGTTCTTACTGCTGGCCTGTCACGGTCCCTAAGACAACCCCCCCCCCCCCCCCCCCCACCACATGCTGAATACGCGATCCATACGACGCGCACACAGCGCTAAAAAAGGGGTGCTCCACGCTTTCACTTTCTCCATTTCGGCTGCGTTTGTTTATATTCGTAAACTCACCGACATGGTATAAATTTTAGATACAACCCACATTGAACAGGGGTGGTTAAACTGCGGGATGGATATGAATATGAGAACATTGGAGTGTGTGGAATATCGGCTAAATAATAATATGTCGAAGTGCTTGGTTCATAAAGTGTGAAGACAGAATAATTCAAGGGTGTGCGTGCAAGGTGCTTATATAGAAAGAGACATTCATATTTACTGTTTGCTATGTACACGAAATAGTGTGACTGGATACAAAGTATATCAACTCCGAGACAATTTTATGCTCTTTAATTGGTATGACATTCCATCTTTGTGATTCAATCAGTATCAAGATATTAGGTCAATGAATACCAATAATGTGATGAAATTCATTGACGTGTCATCTGTGAACAGATACAACTCACACGAATAGAATATCAAATTATTTGAAGAATAAAATAATCTTGGAGTTGATATACTATTCATTTAATTACGCTTGTTCGTGAACATGGGAGAAACAGTTACGATTAATGTCCTCATACGGACCGTGGATGCACCCCCTCCACTTCACATAGTAGCCTTTAACCTAGCTGTTAGTGGGGTCGTTAAGCAACAACAACATTATTCCTTGCCCGTGCCCCCCTTGTATTCATATTCAGTCTCTTTCATATTCATGTGAGTCTTCCTTATATCCTTATTACCTCATTATATTCCTTGATTTCCTTGAACTGTTGTTGAACACACATTCGAAACAGAACCAATGATGAACTGCCTCCATGTTCTTCACTGGGAAATATGACCTGTAAAATTGTCACCTGACAAGTTATTACGATGTAACTCATCTTCTCGTATTGACCAGTACACAGCTGTGTTGGTCAATGGAGATGGGTCAAACAGAAGAACTGTAAGATGGAAAATGTTGAGATGAACATTTATATAAAAATCCTTATTCATTTAAACTCCGCCGAAATTCGATCAAGATGAGGATTGTTTGAATTGTTGAAGTAGAACTGTATTGATTCGAATGAACTAGAGCAAACTATTCTTAGTTAAAATATTAAATACCTTCCGTGCCATTCCAACACGAGCACTTACTAATTGATGATTAATTATTAATCACAGGAATAACTTTATATTTAGGTAATCATTAAATCAAGCAGTGCGATTTGCGAATAGGGGCAGGCTAAGTACCCTGGTCTGAGAATATTCCAGTTATACTCAATGACGAAGCGTGAGAATCCGATATAGGAGACACGAAAGAGTGAGGGGCAAATTAGGTTTTCCATCTTGCGTCGCATATCGTTTAGTTGTTATTCAGTTGAAGAATTACATTCCAACTTTCTCGAAATGAGAATGAACTACCCAATATACATTCCAGAACAGTGACCAAGTTGAGTGAAAATATCTATATATCTATAAATCTCTCTCTGTAATGTATATATAGGCCTATATAAATGAATATTTATAAATATATTTAAGAAGCAACGGTATTCTAAGGTTGGAAAATGGTGACCATTTTCATCAGAAGGAGTGCTAGAATTGTGTTAACAACAATGGGAATACATGAATACCAGCCATGTTGCCTTGTTGTCATGGTACTTGGCTCTGCTAGTGAATGGAAACTTATCAGAGACCTCATAGTTTCTTGGAGCTAGCCAGGCCTAGGACGTTATTTTTAGTGGCAATCGCGGTCAGGATCAAGATTTCCAAAAAATTGCAAAACTAGATATTTGAAATTCTGTGAAGTTCATATTATCCAAGTTTGCATTGCTACAATTTTTCAATAATGTATTTTATGAAACATTGATCAACTCAAAAAGATAACACGAATGAACGAATGAGATGAATGAAATATTCTGGCGTAATCTTGAAAGAATAAATGCAACATTCAATTTACTTTTGATATATTATTACTCTCTAGTATACAATCCACTGAACACATGTTTATATTTGCTTGGTTTTCTCCAGCTGTATTGCCCTGGAGAACAGTTGTGGATAGTTTCTCTAGAAATAAGAAACTTGATCGTCAACAAACAGTTCATCCATCCGATCCACAGATTCTGAGAGTCGAGTCGAGCTGAAGCGCTCCAACAATCAATAGCACTACTTGTTGCGTACATTCTCATGAATTCCCTTCGACAGACTCATCGTTCGATCACGTTCATTAGATGTGCGTGGCGAAAATTTCCGTCCCAGTCTTATGTGGATTTGTCAGGTGTTTTCTGTTCATTCGAAAACAAATCGGTTGTTTGTAAGAACTACACAGGTCGCGGGGTTTGACCGAAGGACATGGAACTTTTTCTGTAAACGCAAACTTATCCAACTCAAAACTGTATAGTTTTGGGGTCAAATCGTTTGGACCATTTTTGAGAAACATCATCTCAGAGTATTTAGAAACCTCATGAGATTAGGCTAGGCGGAAAAATTGAGGAAAAGAAATAGAATCTCTCCAATATGACTCAAATTATCAGATATACTATTAGAATATATATATATATATATATATATAAATAAATATATATATATATATATATATATATATATATATATATATATATATATATATATATATATATATATATATATATATAGTGTACGTATATAATATGGATTTCCAGTATTTTGAGTGACAATCTCCCCGCACGGGGAATGTATTTGGTTCATTTGACAATCCGTGCTGGTATGAAGTTTTTGTGCCGAGTGTGTTCAGTGATGGATCATCATACAGAACACACATCATGCCATATCTGCACGTGCGTTAGCCTTAAAGGTTAGCCGGGGATAATCGAAATTCAATTCAATACCAGTTCACTTCCGTACGGCACTCGTCGGCCTCTCTGTGTGTGTTGGGTGGAGGGGGGGAGGGTTTAGTGGGGGAGGGGGGGAGCTCGATACGAGGCTAGATGGGTCAAATTGTGTCGGAAAATACTATTGGTAACACTTCTGAAGAAGAGTACAACAATACATTCTATGAAGAAATCAGTGAACAAATAATATAGGCCTGTATATATATATATATATATATATATATATATATATATAAATTTATATATATATATATATATATATATATATATATATATATAATTGAATATATGAATATATATTTGCTATAATACATATGTTTATGAGAATGTATATACCGGTACTTATTTATATATATATATATATATATATATATATATATATATATATATATATATATATATATATATATATATATATATATATTCATCAACCACAAAATAGTACTTAATTTCTAATTCGTTTCGGAAATTTCGTATTTAGCCTATGATGTTTTGTTTTGAATCGCTTCTGGGCAGTTCATTACAGTTTGGTATATAACAACGCAAGGAATGGCGCTCCAGTAAAATATTATCCAGCACGCATGAGTAAACAGTAAAATGTAACGGCCCAAGGCACACTTTTAAAGTGTATATACACAGAACAGTTTTTAATAAGCGCCACCTACAACCATAACGCAGTGTTACTGAATTTAATTAAATCCCGTTTCTGTGTACTCAATTGTAAAATATGATATTTACATGATTGTAATATCCAATGCTTGTGAGTAAACTGCGATATATACACATCTGAGTGAGTGAGTATTGAATGCGTATCGATCCCACCAACTGCTCGGTTATTTGGGGATACGATTTAGTCGATGATGGAATCTCTTCAGATGTCTTCAACTCGCCGACCGTTTTTTTGTCAATAACATCGAAACTTGATTCAAAATCATTTTTGCCCAATTAAGGCTATAAGGATGAAAGGTGGGATCGTTTGAACGGGACACCACGAGGATGATCTTTTCATCACATTTTGAGTATTTGAAACCAATTATTCGGTGCCTAAATTATATAGTGTCTAATAAATTCAGACACCTGTCAATTCACCCTAGTTATACCAGAAAAATATTAACTGATATGACAGAGGCACATGGATCACCTTGAATAAATACTATAAATAGTTACTTCAGTACTTGAAATGATCATATCCAACATTCATATATATTAGATCAAGTTCCGACTTTCGACAAGTGAAGACTTTTATCTGCGGCGAAGATGTGTGGTCACAGACAGCGTAGACCTGGTGTCAAAGTTCATTGCTCTCAATTCATAATAATAATGAAAAGGAGTGGTAAGATCGCCCTTGTGGTGCCCCGTCCAAACGATCCTACTCTCATCCTTAGCTTTAATAGGGGAACAATGATCTTGTATCATGTTTCGATGTTATTAAAACAAACAAAAATGATGTTTCATTATGTGTATACATATACATATATACACATTAAAATATATATGATATGGGCTATTGTGTCCTATACCGATATACTGCAGCAGGGAGAGTTCCTAACTCCTGCACACGACTGTAAGGTTTCAAACTAGACTCAACAAACTCGCAAGTCCTCTATCTCTATCCGAGATCTCGCGAGAAACTTTTTCCCCGCCATTTCCTGGTGTCGACCTCCGCCAACACGTGAGAGCAGCGTTCGTGTTAAGGCGTTCCTGATAGTCCTTACTCCTCCCTCTAATGATCCTGCCCGTTCCTGATAGTCCTTACTCCTCCCTCTAATGATCCTGCCCGTTCCTGATAGTCCTTACTCCTCCCTCTAATGATCCTGCCCTAATTGACGAATTAACAGACTCCACTCATGTACGTGCAAAGCGAGGAACCGAATACCAGCTGATAAATCAAACACCGCAACTTATCTGTAATGGTAGATCATTTGCTCGGTTCAGTACAGACTGAGATGATCTTGCCAGCCGAATAACTTGAATGAGATGACATTTTAATTGATCGCCATTAATCAGGTATTGCCCGTACAACACTGGATCAGAGAACTTCTTGCACAGGGGTGTCCAAATACCGGCACCAATCCGACTCGCCATGGTTTATTTCGATGACATTGTGAAATTTACGATGTAAGTGAATCATACAAATAATATTTTTCATATATTTTCATCTATCGACCGATTAAATAAGACAATGACTGACATACATATGGAATTGAACATTTCAACTGTTATTAATTATATGGGATCCATCCTGAGAATCTATAATGAGTGTCGTATAGGTATAATTCACATAATGGAATTAGACATTATTATGATCGATGAGATTCATGGAGCTCCCTCAAGATGTCGTTGTACTACTCTTGGCCCTTGGGCAAAAAAAAACATAAAAACGAAGCCCACTTTTTTTTTCGGTATGTGTAATGGGAGTCTTCGCTACGCTCATCTAATTATGCAGGTACAGGATTTACATACATTTATATACCCTTTGTGTATATACTGTATCAACTATTAACGCATCAATTTTCCACTAAATTTATCAATCATATTCACATTCTCTTGATCACTTTCTTGCATGATCCAATAATAAATTGAAGAATATACAAATCATAATATATTTTTCTCGTTCCCCAGTTGAGTTTTCCTTGGAACTGGACTTTTTGAATCTATTGACTGCTAAGCGTATTTTTATATGTAAAAAATTGCTGAAAATATAAAAAAAGGCTGAAACATTAACAATACCATTCTAATGAAATGTTAATATATACAACAATATTTTTTCTAACTTTCTATTGTATAATGTCCTTTCAACGAGAACTGGAAATCAACAAACTAAGAACGAGTATGAACCCATCTAACAATCATGTTGTTGACGCATGCGCGCGAGGGTTGTAGCGACGCTCGCGATTGTTGAGGGTGGTTTGATCGCGGGCAGCAGCCAGTCGCTCTGTGCCTGTGCTGCCGTGACGACGCTAACCGACGGTGCTGGCTAACCGACGCACGACGTCGCGACGCTGTGTGATAGTTATGCGTGTTGACCGCCGGTAAGGCAGATAACCATGCCGGGGAGAAGGCCAGGATCGGGAAGATGTCTCGGGATCAGCGTCCTGCATCTACTCACTATCATGTGTCAAGGTAGGATTGTTAGGCTAATCAAATCAGATACACATTCCAGATATTTATTAAATATATATATATATATATATATATATATATATATATATATATATATATATATATACATATATATATATATATATATATATATATATATATATATATATATATACATATATATACATATATATATATATATATATATATATATATATATATATATATATATATATATATTCAGATGGATATTCATTTATCCTCGAATATTTTATATTTGTCTGATTCGTACACACAGATCCATAGAATACATCACAATGGCTGATATGTGCGTCATGAACCGTCAGGATAATTAAAACATCGAAACACAAATAATTGAAATAAACAAACAACAACACATACATAATAACATGTGTTAACGTCAGTGATACGCTATTGACACGAGCAAGAGAGAGAAAAGTAGAATAGAATCCACGCGTCGGTTTATTAACTCGGGACACTTTCATGAGAGTCTTCGTTGTGTACGAACTATGATTAATCATCTTCACACTTGATGTTTGCTTCCTGCACGATCATGGGCTATAGTTTTAAATGAATGCTCAACTAGGAAGTGTTTGAGGGATATTTAGAATTTATTTGTGGAATTGATTGACTCTATACAGTTAAGTGAAGCATTATGAATTGATAAAGTATTATGAAGTAGCATAATGGCCTACCAATGCGCTGAGTATCTTGCGAAGATTATTATTGAGAGAAATTCCACGTAATTCATTTCAATTTATGAGATGAATTCCATAAGATGAATCATGTACTGTACCTGTAGTTGACTGAATATTGGAATGTCATGATATATTATGTTTATTGCCACGAATGTTACTGTTATGAGAAGAATTGTAAATAATATCATTATGAATTGAAATGATTTCATGAGTCCGTGGATTTAGTGGAATGTCAGTTTTCTGTTTATAAACTTTTGAACGGTGAGAGATATAGAATACATGATCAAGAGTGAACACAGATATTGTCAATATATCCAAGGTAGTGTACAGGATCTATAAGTATTGTTTTCATATCATATCACATGATTATCTTGCGTATACGGTTGAAAATGTTATGTTTTGACGTTATTTTTTTTTTTATTTTTTTTTTTATTTTTTGATGTTTATTTTTAGTATATTTTGAAAAATGTTATTTTCTAATCCGTACACGCGTAGCCGATATGAGATGAATATCACCTTATACCACCTTGGAGGCATTGACAATATCCGTGCTTCCTTTTAATGAAATAATAAGAGAAAAAACTGATATTATATATCTAAATAGACTCCCATGGACTTTCATGAGAGCATATGATTAGGAAAATACAAATCACTGGAATTATTTCAATGTGTAACATTCTTTCTCATACATTACTATAGTAACATGATGTGCACAGAAGTAGCTATAGCAGTTATTTGTTACTCCTAGCTGACAGTTAGCCTCTCGCTGTTCATTCATTGCGAGACGTTTGAGTCACCATTATTGTACATGTGACTTGCAAATGTTCTCGTTCAAGTCATATTAACTGTCAGGCGGGAAATTCCCTCAGACGGTTGCTGGCAACGTAGTTAAAACATGCTCACAGATATACGAGAGGTATTCGCTCCACGACCCGTCAACGTCAAATTAATTCCTAACCAATTGTGACTTTTAATTCATCATTGGAATAATTTCGTCCAATGTTTGCTCAATTCACATATTCCACAAATAAAAGTGAGACCCCATTCAACAGTTTTATCAACAAGTTCTGTGAAACCTTCGGTTTCTCTCTATATTAGTTGAAAGTTCACGAGAATGGATAAAATAGAGAACACATTGCAACTGCGTCAGAATTGTGTATCCATGTAGATATGCTCCAGGGCATTTTTTTTCCGGGAAACCATACATTGGATCGGTACGGAATAAGAATTTTCCGCAATCAATTGAATGTACCTTAATTTTGATACCACACACGGCCCTGTGAAAAATTTTCCAAAGTAAAATCGTGAGTTTTCCCACACCCCTCCGCGGAAGGAAGTGTTCAAGAATTTTTTCACGGAGAACCAGACATTGAATCGGAACAAAATAAGAATTTTCCGCAATGAATTGAATGAACCTTAATTTTGATACCACACACGGCTGTGTAAAATAATTTCCCGAAGAAAATCGTGAATTTTCCGACACCCGATCTGCAGGGGGTTGTTCAAAACATGTTTGCCGGAGAACCAGACATTGTATCGGGACAAAATTAAAATTTTTCGCAATCAATGAATTGAATGTACCTTAATTTTGATACCACACACGGCTGTGTAAAATAATTTCTAAAGAAAATCGCAAATTTTCCGACACCCGATCTGCAGGAAGGTTGTTCAAAACATGTTTGCCGGAGAACCATACATTGGATTGGGTCGAAATTAGAATTTTTCGCAATCGATTGAATGTACCTTTATTTTGATACCACACACGACTCCGTGAGAAATTTCTCAAAGAAAATCGTTAATTTTCCGACACCCGATCTGCAGGGGGTTGTTCAAAACATGTTTGTCGGAGAACCAGACATTGGATCGGGTTGAAATTGAAAATTTTCGCAATCAATTGAATGTACCTTCATATTGATACCACACACAGCTTTGTGAAAAAATTTTCAGAGAAAATCGTAAATTTTCCGACACCCAATCTCTGCAGGGGGTTGTTCAAATATAACATGTGAATATGTAACATGAATAGTTTGAAAACTGATATTCTGCCAAATCGACTTTCACGGACTCATAAAATCATCCCAATTCCCATTAATATCATTCAAATTCTCCATGAGACTAGCATTGTTGAAAATGAGCATAATACATATTATATTTTTATCACATAGTTATGTGAAATTATGTGGGAATAGCATGGGTCTGTTATGTGGATGAATTAGATGAATAATTATTTTCCAAAACTGATAATGAATGCAATATTCACAGGCTGCATGCATTCAGAATCAGTCGTTCCAGTCGTACAAACATTCATTCGCTGATAATGGCTGTGAAGATTTGAACTTGGCTCTATATTTATGAACCGCGTTCATCATGACGGCTCATAATGACTTGATTCGACATAAACACAGATGTAAATTAGGTTATTACGCGCACTTTGATGAACGTAACATCAACTTCGAAATGCATGACCATTTCCATCCACCGGCATTCGGGATTTCGTGTTATGTGTTATAAAATGTTAATATCATTATGGAAGTGCGGTGTTTAATGAAACGATTCGATAAATGGAAATTATCTATTCCACTTTTAAGGGGGTGCATGCACGGTGCATGTATGAAAATACAGAAATATTTATATATATATATATATATATATATATATATATATATATATATATATATATATATGTGTATGTATATATATATATATATATATATATATATATATATGTGTATATATATATATATATCTGTATATATATATATATATATATATATATATATATATATATATATATATATATATATATATATATATATATATATATATATATATATATATATATATATATATGAATATATAAATTCTTCTCTATGTTAACGAACCAGTGTGATTGAATGGAAGGTAGATCAACTCCGAGATGATTTGATACTCATCATCATTATTATGACATTCTATTTCTGTGAATCAGTCAGTTTTGAGATGATAAACGTCAATGAATAACAAGGATGTGATGAAAGTCTTCGAAGTATTATCGTAACACCGATTGCATTCACAGAAATAGAATGTCATGATAATCCAAGAGCACAACATTGTCTCGGGGGTGGTTTAATTTTCATCCAATTACACTGGTTGGAATATAGAAAAAAAAATGGTGAAGTGTAATTTCTCTATTTTTATTTGCAACGTGCTTGCATCCCCTTAATGAAGCAAATACATTCTGATATAAAAGCATAGGATTTGTTCAACAGAAGCAAGTTCTGAAAATATAATCATGTTCCTCCTACAAACAACTGAGAGAAAAATTACCTCCACACTTCTCCATAGACGGGCGATAAAATATTTAATCATGACAAAAATATAATTGTTGAAATAAATTGATGGATTCAATTGTTGCAGGTATTTTGAAAAGATAGGTAGGCCTACACATCTTGAAAATCATTCATAAGCGAATAATCAATTTTTATTTCCATAGAAATCATTATCTTGATTGCAGAAATGATATTTTTCTGTACTCCATAAAATTGTGCATTATCATTTTCCATAACATGAAAGTTTTTCCATTTTCCATTTTCCATAACATTACTATTGTGAAAAATAATTGTCCATTCTAAACATGATATCTCTCATTTTTGTATTTCATAGTTTCCACTCAATTCATAAATAATATTCACATTTTCTTGATCACCTTCTTCATAAATTCAACACAGAAATTAAAAATATACAGATTGATATTATTTTTTTCTACCACAGTTAAGTCTTCCTTTTAGACTTTATGGATTTTGTTTTGACTGTTATGTATATTTTTGTAAGTGAAAAAAAAATAACAATGAGAAAAAAAATGAATCATGACATTCACGATTCGAGTAATGTCTACGTCACGACTCAGAGAAGAGGCTGTATCCTAGAGGACAAACATAACAATCAAAACTTCTGAGAAAGATTTCTTGTTTTCTATACAATTGGCGCAATAAATATCGTCATAGCTCGTTGAAATCCAGTTTCAGGGTTGCGATGTCCTTTAAGCCTTGTTTGTTCAGCCCTGGCGAGATTTGCAACAGAGCAGCCACAAAATGCGGGCCTCAGAAACAAGGAAGCCAACTGCAGAAAACAGTTGTGAAGCCGCACTGAACTGAGCGTCATTCTTCCTCAGTTCCAGAATAGAGAATGAGATGAGAATAAAACATACATAGATCCCAAGTCAAATATTACAACAACTTCTTGTCCGAAAAAAGATGCTCCATTATTATAAATAGGCCTACTAGCAATAATAATTGAATGTGAATTAATGTTATTATCTTGAACTACGTCATCTTGCGCCTTGATGAGAATATAATATACCGACTTTCAAAAACTATCGCTTATTTTTTTGATCAATTTGATTTATTTTAATGCTGCTTAACGACCCCACCAACAGCTAGGTTATACGGGGGTACGAATGAGCGGGTGATAATGAAACGATGAAGTGATGATGAGTGAAAGGACACTTACCAAAACCCACGCCCGACCTGTCTTCAGTTTCCATCTCTAGCGATGGTTGTCGACTAAGCTACGGGGGCGGCTCTTTTCCGTGTGTAATTAAATAAAATATGGATTTCAAAATCACATTTTAAACCTATTGAATTTCTAATGTCTAGAACTCCTGGCATTAGAAATTGAATGAGTTATGAATACCATTTCGAAATCCATACACGTTCTAAACAAATAAATGAGTGATAAATATATTTGATGGAATGATTTGTTGAACTTGTCATTTTTCCATCTGGTTTGCCACTGAGATTCCATCTGTATAATTAAACGAGCTTTAGCGAGGATTCAATTTGACATACTGGACATAAATGGTGTTCGTTTTGTTTTTTGATATGTTTTTTTGTCGGTTCTCCACAGGTCAAACGGCTACAGCTATCAACTTCAAACTTTTCAATATGGTTCCTCATCTAAATTGTTTCTGTATAGTTTTGTGGCATTGTCGGGGGGTATTTTTTTTTCTCGAATTTTAGAAATTTCAAAAATACCCATTAGAAAAACATAGCGGACAAAAAGAATTTCTATTTTCCAAAAAATGAAATTTTGCGTGAAGTTAAATTACATTTCAATACACATTTCTGGACTTGTTCAGCCTGATCGGGTCAGCCATTTTGAAGAAAAAACATAAAATGTACTAAATTGGTACCACTCGAAGCAGTTTTCACCCATTCTTACCCATATTATTACTATCCGCTTGTCTAACAACGCATATATGGCGTTTTCCTAGTATGTAAATAATGCCAGTGTGAAACATATCTCAGTGATGATTATTGTAACCCGCAGTTAATGATTTATTGCTCATTAGGATGCTGGAAGCACCCAATTAATCTAGCATGGCAGGAAAAAGGAGCACAATATATACCTACACCTCTCTCCACTGAATCATGTCGTCTAGCAAAACCACACAATGTGTTTTTGCTAATGTTTTTCCCTTAATTAAGTGCATTTTATGAATGCGCTCCGGCTATGTTATCACGTTGGTCATTGCGTGGTTGATGATGATGGCAGCTAGAGGACGAACTGGAAACACAAGTTCGGTGCTGGGTTCAGTCAGAAGAGTTAAGAGGCCACGGGAGTCGAGTTAGGAGAGTATCAGACTTTTGGTGATACATTTTGAACGGGTTGAGATATCGAAATGAAAATAGCAGGGAAATTATGATTTTCTAAATATCTTCAATATGCTGTAAGTAATAACTATCCATCTTAGATATCTTCTTATCTTATCAATTTCCATGATATGGATAACTTAGAGTCGGTTGTACCAAGTGATGATTAGTGAATTAAACAAAAATTAACGAATTAACTTGTTATTTCCTTTGGATAGATATGCTCTTTCTGTACCTTAAGTAATCATTAAATGATTGACATTCAATCATCAGTTGATACAAACGGCTCATAGAAGAATATCAGATTTTGGGAGATACATTTTTAACTGGTTGAGATATCGAGAATATAACATCAGGGAAATAATATATAGTTCCAATATCTTCAAGATGGTGTGGTTAATGACTATTTATATATTCTCTTTGTCACGCGTAGACGACTGAGATTACAATTATGATTCATATAATCCATTTGAATAGATTTAAATGGGTTGAGATATCGAAATTATAATAACAGGGAAAGTGAGATATTTTCAATATCTTCAAGATGGTGTAAGTTATGACTCTTTCAAACATTTCACCATGGTTATTTTTCATATTTTAATCAATTGATTTCTATTCTGTGTTTTCTAAGCGATCTTATGTTCATAAGACAGACTTCAATCAATTAGAGATATTATATTCATCTCAATTATCTCGTATATTGAAATTACATATTTGTAACCGTTTACATACATCTAGCTGTAAAGGCGATATCAGACGAATAGTTATTAGACCCACTTATAGAATCTTGAAGGAATTGAATGTATTCATGTTTTCCCTTCATCAGAATTTCGATATCTCACACCGTTCAAAAGTTATCATCAACAAACTGATATTCTACTAAATCGACTCCCCTGGCCTCTTAATGCTGCCCAGCCATTGGTCAGTGCATGTTGATGAGGACTGAGTGAAGAAACAAGTTCTGTGCGGGGTGTAGTAAAAAGAGTTAATTAACTGGGCGATGTGTGTTGGTAGCACATCATAGCGGCCGTGTCCGGGTTTCTTGTCACTGCGTTATGAGCGCCCACGGTGCGTTATGACAGAACTAATTGCAGGACACATTACTGCATGCGGAGCCTGCCGCGTAGGCCTGAGTTGCCGGCATGTTGGCTGATAAGCTTTGTTTGGACTGAATAATGCAATTTTCAGTCATGATATATGAACTTCACTGCTTAGGGCCCATATTACCAATAATAAAAATGTGTTAATTAAGCTAATTATCAATTGGAAGACAGTTTACATGAAATGTAATGAGAAGAATGGTGAAAGTGTACACACCTTGATTTGGATCTCACTGAATGGCAATGTCAAAATCCTGAACGATTCGAAGATGAGTATTTTTAGAGATGGTTCCATGTGAAGGGTTTCGTTTCGTCACTTTTGTGGAGCACAAAACAAACAAACAAACAAACATATCAACAGAGAGAAGGATACTCGATTGGGTCCGAATAGAAGTATCCGGCAACGCTCATCCAAGTGTCTGAGAGCTGAATATAGGCAACTTGTCTGACATACGAGCAGAAAATTAACATTATGACACGTGAGGCTGAATAAAAAACATGGCACCTCCACCAATATATGTAAAACATGGCCCTTCCACCAATAGTTTGACAGAGATAAGAGAGAAAGGGAGAGTGGTAATGATGACAACGTGGTAACCAGAAGAGAAGGAACTCATTATGAATATCAATGACTCATACATTGATTATTTCAATCGTTTTGTGAACTGATTGGTTATTGAACCTGCTAAATTGATCATATTTTAATTCATGCAATATTCAATGGATCATGATGGATTTCTCTCACTCACTCTTGATAGAGCTCATCAATTGATGTGGAGACTTATGAATGAAATAATATTCATTTCTTGAAACGGCTCTCACGATTTGTTCGAACCTGCCGCACAATCATCATCAGTCGTTTGCGCAAAAACCGTGGGAAAATGAATTCATTTGAAGTGAATATTTCCCCATATTCCCCCCCCCCCTAGCTCATTCTTACGAGGGTTTTCAAAATTCAGAATTAATTTTCTCGGAAGTGTTTCAATCGATGGCCCCTCAAAACCCTACAGTATCGAATCAGATGATGACACTTGTGTATGTCAAGTTCAATTGAATGTGCACTTCTGTTTGTTCTGTGCAGCGCAAATAAAAAAAGAACGGAAACTAAAAAGTGTTCATTTTCACCGTATTTTGTGAAATTGAGTCTTCGCTTCGTTCATCCAAATACTTATATAGCATCTACCAAGTGAATGAAGAAGTACAAATGTACTCGCATCTCGTCTTCACATGTTTGTTATCATATTAAATCCAACATTTCGCATACAGTTTTGCTTATACTCAAAGATTTTCCCAAATCAGACACAGAAAAACATCTCCCGTTAAATTGTGAAAACTGTGATAAGAATCCTGTGTGAAACATGGCAATGTTATCTCGTTCGAACCCATTAAGCTCCTCACCAGGCGAGCTAGAGCGTCGCGACGCCCTGGATAGCGCCGTCGTCCCGATAACATCGCACATTTCTTAATCACAAGCTATACGAGGAGAGACAATGGAAAACTAAACGAGACTTTTCTGATAATTACTTGGGAAAGTTCTCAGCTTCATTGAGTCCAAACAATTGACTGTTGATACACGATGACTGGATTCTCGTATTATTATCACGTGACCTGTCAGCTGTTCAACAGACGCTTCTTGACGATAGTCACTGTTAGAGAATCTAAGAATGAGGCCGGTTGTGTAAGTTGAATGTGTGAGGATGAACATATGGTACAGCCTAGGCTGTTCAAGTACTACACGTTAATACCATTCACCAACCATTCTGTTGAAAGTAGGCACACAATTCGAGTGTTAAAACCATCTACCAGCAAACAAGAGATTTCATTAAAAATTGGAAATAATGAATGGTGGGGAAGATGAAAGAGAATCAGAAATGCATTCCAATATATAATTTCTTCAGTTATCACTAGTGATGTGTATGAATTAGTTTCATTATTCCAGATGATGACCATCAACTTGAAATGAATCCCCTTCTTCTTCAACTTCGATGAAAACTACCCCACAGGAATGTATCAATGTTTAGGGTCATTCATTGATGTAGGTATCAATGTTAATATAGTATTCAAGGTGGGATCTTGAGTTTTCAGAATATCAGAAGAAAGTAATTTTTCAGAATGCCAATGATAAGACATTTGAAGAAATTATTTCCATGGAAAATATTTCACGGACCATATATTCATGAACCAGTGCCATTGAATAAAAAGTATATCAACTCCAAGATAATTATAAGCTCTTTGAACAGGTCTCCACGCTCATACTAGGAAACCACAGAGTATGCGTTGTAAGATGAGAGAGGTATCTAAATGGAGTACAATAGAAAAATCTATTCAATGAATACATCACAATATTATAACACTATTTTTCCTCAGAATGGTATTTCTAAATGACATATAAATTTGTGAAGATGGGTATCATTCATTTGTTTACGATCAGGGAAAATTTGAATTAATTTGTAGAGCTTTCGGTTTTTGATTTTTCTTGCCCCACCTGATCTTATGAGGTTTTTGAAAACTTTCAGATGATGATTCATCATATTTCTGTGGATTCAATCAGTTTTGAGATAATATGTCAATGTGATCAAACTCGTTAATGTATTATCCCAAAACTGATTGAATTCACAAATATAGAATGTCATAATTATTAATTGAAGAGCATAACGATATCGTAATTATGTTGAGGTTGATATACTCCTCATTGAATAACACCGGTTCGTGAACATAGTAGAGACTAGTGAAGACGAATGTCTATTTTTATAAGCACCTTGCATGCACCACCTCGAGGTACATAAAAACACTCATTACATTCGCATTACATGTGTGTCAACCTAACAAATAGCCCCCCGTGTGACAATCAGGTAGTCGACATGCACCGCGGTATCTGATTGTATCATGTTTAATCATAATATAACTTGATGGTGGACGAGGGACAGTGAGGAAAGAAAACAACAAAGACTGGAAGTCTTGTTCTACTTCCTAGAGCAAGGTAATGGGTTTAGGAATGTCAGTATCATCTTTATGTATGGAATGATGTACGATCATCTATCAAATACTGTTTCTCATAATACTGTCGGAAGATATATATTTTCTGAATTCAGTTTGTGGAACAGCATTGGAAAATTTATTTCTTCGCAAAATTAGTATTTCAGCAATAATACGTAAACAATAATAAGGTCCTGTTTAACGAATAACAAATTTGTTGATTAAGCGATAACTATAGTGGATTAAATTGTTATTACCCTTGGTTACCAATGTTTTTTTGTACCCCAATTGATAATAAGCTTAATTAACACATTTTTACTATTGATAATATGAGCCCTAAGCAGTAAAGTTCATATATCATGACTGAAAATTGCATTTTTCAGTCCAAACAAGTTATTCATCAAATAGATAGACATGATAGCAGAAAAATGTTGCAGTGATAGATTCACGGCTCCCTCGATTCAATAGTAACCGAATGAATTATATTTCACCTGAGTCAAGGTGTGTAGAGTTTTCGATTTTACTCTATTTAGATACCTTACAACGTTTCTAGTATGAATATGGAGACTTGTTTCGTGCCTGATCGGTAATAGTTTAATGAGCATCAGCAGAGAATATTGTCTGCATGAAATGGGTCAATTCAATCAGGGAAATGGGCCAATAGTGATCGACGATCAAAGTGCAACATTTCAATGACTCTCCATCGAATAGGAATAAACTTTCACAAACTTTACACTCAACTTTTCTCAGAGGAAATACGTCTCGTCTATTCCTCTTGGAAATATTCTCAAAGAGAGAAATACTTGTCAGTTGGGAGAATTATCACATTTCCGTCTGGTTTAATTCAGTTATACAAAGTACATTATTAATCGATTCAGAATCATTCCTCATCATTAATACAGTTTCTGTCGAGTTGAAATTATGAACATTTCAGCGAGGAAATGTGTATGATGGAAGAGCTTGAAACTATAGTAAAGTGCGCATAGATGAAGCCGACATGCTTGGTGGCGCGGGGTCTGCGGGGTGGGAGTAAGTCACGTGATGCGGTGGTACCAACCTGACAGAATACTCCGTTACACGTTATCCTCATGGCCTAGCTCCGACTCGGACCAAATATGGCGAATACATCACGCAGAATATGCGTTGTGACATGAGCGAGATATCTTTATAGATTATACTCGAAAACTCGTATCCATTTATATTTAACGTATTTGTTCATGATATGATATTAGTGACAATATCATTATGTTTATCATATTCCAAGATATTTATACAATGTCTGTCAGAGTGAGTAAAATGAGAGATATCGTAAGTTACATATCTCGGTGTTTTGCCTTTAACCCTGTGGATAAGCGGACAGACTTTATAAACAGCACTAAAACACCCAGAATGCAACACCAGCGATATCAGCCGCTAGAAATCAGTAAGCGCATGCGCATTGAATCCTGAAAATGATCTATTGTGTAAAACTGAATACATATCCATCACCTAAATCACTCATCGCCTGTATCTGTATCATTCCATGTATCATCTCATCCCACCCTGTTGTAGAATTATTTCCTGATCTTGAGCTCATATCACATGATCGTTTCCGCATATCAACTAAACTATTCTTCCCACATGAATAATACTGAGTGACGTTTCGCCGCCACTTGGATGCGCACAGCCGTCCGAGTCGGTGATACATTGTCTTGCACGGCGCCTCGCTTAAACGGATGCTGCAATTATCTTAATACACCGAGTCACGTGGCTTGAGTAATACGCCCAGCAGTCGGAGGGGGGGGGGAGACAAATGAGCAACAATACCCCTCCCACGCTGCCACCAGACCAGGGGTCCACAAACTACGACCCGACTTATAGTTCATATTCATCACATTTTAATGTTTGATATTTGGGCGCATTTTAGGTTCGCATTTTGAGGCGCAAGTAAATCATACAGAATAATTAGGTTGTTGTTGTTGTTGTTGTTGTTTCTATTGACTTTTGGAGAGAAAATATACACATATTCCACACTAGAGCCCACTAAACCTATTTGGGTTTGTTTGTGGCATAGACTTGATATAATCAGCAAATAAACGTGCAAACGAAATAAAAAGTCAAATTATAGTTGCAATAGCATTATTATCAGAGGTTTTATTCAGCGACCAATCAAGCAACACAATAACTGACATACATGTGAGACTGAATAATGCAACTGAAATGAATGATATGAGATTCATCCGGAAATATTTACGAAGTGACATACGTAGGTGATTCACTTGATGAAATTAATTATGGTGACTATTATCAATGAGATGTATGTAGCTCCCTTCAAGATGGCGTTTACCACTGTTGGCCCTTGGGACTTGGTGGAACAATCAGTGTGGTCCTTAGACTCGATGTTAGATGATAATAATAATATTTGCTGTCTCCATTAAATCCACAATTATGAAAACGAAATGAAACACTTCACAATATATTATTGATAGTCAGACATTCAGTCAAAAACAATGTATAATTATGTAAAGTGGCATTTCGCTATGAGTCAGAATATTCAAAATATGTTTAACCGAGTTCGATTTGAAATACATCCTAGACCACTTCATCATGTTAACAAATACTAAACATTCGAGGAATAATAAGCTTTGCCTATCTGAAGTTATTTCAAATCAATCTTCAATTTTGTCAATGATTCCAACTTTATCACATTTTCTGGTAATGTATTATACAGTTTGAATCTCAAATAATCAAAGTTCACCTGTATAGGTTTCAACGAGCATTTTTTCATAAATATGAAACTCGTATTTTTTGCTCCTGTCTTGATTATGAACTTGATAAGATGTCTCGATATTGTGAATGTGTTTATTCACATTGCTACTGACTCGGAAGATATATTTGTAGTCCCCTGCACCAGCCCAGCAGGGATCGCACGTAGATGCTACATTGAGAGCAGGCCATCATTTAACTCCACGTCTATTATGCGGAGCATCGTGCCAGCCGTCTTATTGCTGTTCAATGTGGCTGCATAAGTGAACGAAATGTGTAAAGTGCAAACGTATCGATCTAATTAGCGGGTATCTACATCATTGAATGAATGATCAAAGACGGAGTTCGAACTTCCATTTCATTAATTGCGAGCATGGAGTTGCTCACGACCAATCAGAGAGATGGTATACGTGGAGGTCGAGATTTCACATCGTACAAGTGAGACTGGTGTGAATATGTATTGATAAAATGATAGTGATATTGTAAAATATAAATAATAATTACTTATACTATTCATATATTATTTGTTTCAATGATGATATAATATATTATATGATGAAAACATAACTCTTGATAAGTTAGATATCACATACATATCTAATCCTGGTATTTTCGAAAACTGATCAACTTTGAACCTTCAAAGGAATTCCATTCAAGAGTGAAGCAAAGTGAAAGAAACATTTTTTCTTGCATTTCTTATTTTCTCTTATTAATCTCATCTATTAAGAAACGAAGAAATGTATGCAAATATAAATGTGATACAATTTTCAGGTGAAAATGAACTGTACTGGAAACAAACTGGCCTAAACTTGTATCCCTTGAGCAACTTGCACATGAAGTGAAATTGAGGAATTTGACTGCCTTTCACAAATTGTGACCACCCATCAAATGTGTTATAGGCTCTAGTGATGGTTGAGGTTAGGTGCTATTAAGGTTTGTGTCCAATCACATTTCTGAGGGGAGGAGCATACCCCCCACTTCGACTTCTGTACAGGTTGCTCAAGAAGGAGGAGCTTAGGTCAGCTGGTTTTCAGATTAGTTTGTTTTGGTACAGTTGATTTTGAGTTCGGTTGGTAACTTCTCGCAAATAATCAATAATGTCTTCCTTTCTGTTCCAGGTAAGTCTATCAGTCAGCTGTCAGCGATTATGTGCAAGTTCGGATTGATGACATAAACAACATCTGAGCTTCGTATGTAAGTAGGTGCATAGGTTCTTATGAGTATCTTGTCAGTGAGAGTTTCTTCTTTCTCTTTCTTCTTTCTTTTATTTTGCTTTCAATTGTTTCCTAATGATGAATATAACTGAAAAGCAAAAGTATAATATTTATTATATATATATCCAAGAATTGACATAGAATACTCTGAAATCGAATGCTGCTGCAAGAGTTTAGAATCATTTGTGGCTATTCTTTCAGCCTCGAGCGTTTCTAATTGTTCTGCCGGGACAAGGAATAAACAATACACAATGATTGGTTCTATTTCCCCTCAGTTCATTATCAATGCACTCCAATGGTGCCTGCAACAATCCATTCATAATCCAGTCATTTGTCAGAAGTAGTTTCTACTATTTGTCATCTGATGAAACAGAGTGAAGTGATGATATATAGACGATGATACGGTGTTATAGAAGTTATCGAAATTAATTGAAGAGTTCAATCAATTCAAATATCAAATACAGAATTATATCACAAAAAATAACATCCATTTCAATTATTCCGATATTCTACATATTCTATTTGATAGTTTTGTTCAGTCTGGATAAACAAACGATGATAGTTCAGATTCCAAACCACTGAACACACAAAAACAATATATTTGTGTTGGTAACAACACCATATTTTAATCTATTCAGAACATCAGTGATATTTCACTGTTTCAATATATCCAGATTGGATTGTATCACTATAGAAAACACAACGCAAATAAAATAATAATTGAAATTCAAAAACAACGTAGCTTGGTGAAATAAAATGCGGCCAGTGGTTTTTTGCCTGTGTTTTTGTATTGAATCTGTGGCTAAGCGTAGCGGGTCAGTATGCGGGTCTGGCTATGGGGCAAGTGACGTCAGCTATTCGCGGAATGTGGGGTACCTCCGTCGGGGGGAGGGGGGAGGCGTCGGGACGCCCAACATTCCTCCGTGTTTCCAAGAGCAGTGAAGAGGTGCAAGCACTTGTCTAATTCGGGACAAGTATATTATGTACTTAGTGAATACACAACGTTCCGTCAAACAAAACAGTAACAATAGTGTGAAGGTAGGAAAATATTTCAAAGGAAAAAGTTCCCAGCAGGGTGATTATATTGGGAAATATTGTGGATGTTCATTATGGATCGACCTGCTTTAGAAGGTACTTCTCTGAATGGTGTGCAGCAGTTTCACAACAATACGTTCATCCATAAAGCCACTACGATTGTTTATGCTTCAGTTGACACTGAAAATGGTCACAAAACATGCATCTAGCGTTACATGCACCACTTGATTACTTCTTCAGGTATTGTATTGTGTGTGGTATCGATGTGTTCGTAAAACAACTGCCTTTGAGCTAAGCTGAGATTAAACGGTTCAACCGTATGCGTTTGGTATACGATTTGGCAATAGGATTCGAACCCACGCCCAGCGGTGTGTAGCGTGCCTCAGCTGGCTGAGCTACCGAGGTCGGTGATATTGAAGATCCTCTTCCCACACAGGCTATGACACGTGTGTCAAGCTGCTCTAACAATAAACAATACAAGTTGGGGGCGAATAAAATACGTCAGGCGACAAATAGTTCCAGGTAGTTTCTTTATGGTCTGTGAAGTGTTCGTACTGAACTTTCATCGGGGATCACAATGTAGGGTTCATTGTAGGTCACCTTGTTACAACAATGTGTCACAACAATGTGTCACAACAATGTGTCACACCACTTGAAAGAAAAACATGTACTTGAATGCATCAAGCGCATTTATTATCGCAATCAATTTCAATGTATATATACACTTGACAAATTAATTATACCTTCCTTCGCGAGCCATCTATTTTGTGAATCAGTATATTCTCTATGTGAATGACTAAAACCATTGTGTGTTTTTCTTAATTGTATTAATTGTATTGTGAATAATACTAATGCATGAACTGGGAAAACGCAGCACATGCGCTGTTGGATGAGCGATTGGCATGGAATGTGATGTGAGAATGGATAAACCTCGAGTTTGGAACAATTCTATCACCCTCATCTCAGCTGTTTCATCTGATGCTCATCTCAATCGTTCCACTCGTTTTGATTGCCATACCTGTTGCTTTTCTCGGAAGGTTTATTAATGGCTTTGATCGATGTGAAACGATCACATTAAATAGATTTATTTCATCCAAACGGTTGAACATACTCTTGTGAAACTTCGATATAATGTGAGCAAAATGTGTCCTGTGGAGTGCAAACAAACAAACAAATCAAAAAAATCGAGATAAGTGAAATAATTGATCCTTCGCTTTGCTCATCCAAGAATGAAAAAAAAAGATTAAAAGATTCATAATCTTTTTTTTTCAGAGCATAATTCAGAACAATTCTGAAAAATACCACTTTATATAATATGAACATTTCAGTCGAGTTCCGTATGTTTTACCACTATTTCTACTATTCCACTAAATTTCATTTCAAACCATCATATTCCTCCCCCTCTCCCTCCCCACACAGTCGCCAATAAGTCAGTTTTCATCGCTTTTGAGAGGTTATGAAAAGAAATGCCAGAAAAAAAAATGAAAACATATTTGTTTCTTTCGAGAACGGTGAAATTAGAGTCTCTGCTTCCATCTCCCGTTAATGGAAATAAAATCAAAGATTGAAAGATTCATTTTTTTTAAAGAACCTAATTCAGAACCAATTCGAAAGACACCACTCAACACAATATAAACATTTCAGCTGAGCCACACATTTTTCCACCAATAATTCTCCTATTTCTCTATTAATATTCCCCCCTCTCCTCACACGGTCGCCAATAAGTCCGCTTTCATCGCTATTGAGTGGTTAAGCGAACCATGTTAGCACACAATGAATTATCTCCCAGGAATATCAATGACAACATTATCATAATATGCACACAATCGCTCCGTAGTTCGTCAGTCGACCGAGCGCTTATTGCTACCTGTCTATGACTGTATCAGCACATAATGCGCTGATACGCCCCCCGGCCACACTCCCTTCCCTTTGTCAATCGAATTAATTATCGGCTATTTGTAGATCTGTCACCAATATGCTTCATTCAGATACACGATACTACAATATTATGCTTTGTTGACGTTATATGGACTCATATTTGCGTTTGATTTGTATTCTATGATATTATGAAAGGACAGAACAAACAAAGTACTTATTAAACATTTGTATTGGGATTTAATTACTCTGAATCTTTTCCTGGATGATGGAATTAGATACGGAATGTGAACACTCGAGATAGGGATATACGAACTGAGGGGTTTATAGATGAGTGGCTAGCGCGATAAACCGTCGTTCAGGAGACACGCCGTTATAGAAGTGATATGAGAATGTATGAATAATGAGGAATGCTGATTCTTCATTGAGTATCCACTAAGTCAATAGTAGAAGAAATCGAACAACGATGATATGAACATCAGGCCATATGGACAGTTAATTGTGCAGGAGACACAATGCATACAATTATAAACGGTAGAAGATGGAGTGAAAAGTGAGATGGATGTAATTTATTGCACGAGCTTCAGCGAGGATTCAATTTGACAGACTGAAAAAAAATTGGTGTTCATTTTTTTATTTCATCATTTTTTTTTCATGTTTTTTTGTCGGTTCTCCACAGGTCAAACGGCTACAGCTATCAACTTCAATTTTTTTTTCAATATGGTTCCTCATCTGACTTAGATCTGTGTAGTTTTGCGGTAACGTTTTGATTCATGAATTTTAGAAATTTCAAAAATACCCAGTAGAATAACACATCGGAAGAAAATATATATTTTCCAGAATGATGAAATTTTGCATGAAGTTGAATCACATTTTGATACACACTTCTGGAAATTTTCAGCCCGACCGAGTGAGCCATTTTGAAGAAAAAACATAAAATGTGCTGAATTGGTACCACTCGAAGCAGTTTTTACCCATACTATCACTATCCGCTCGTCTAACAACGCATATATGGTTTTTTCCCAGTATGATTCATAGATAGTTATATAATATTTTAATATATATTATGATATGATCATTAATATCATCTACTCGCAATGATACAAGTAGCACGCATTATCATAATATTATCTCTCACTTGGAAACGACAGCATGATGTTATAGACACACTGCAGCCAAAATACCGCACTTTTCTACCGTTGTGTTGGCATACGGCTATTCGACTGTTCTCATACATAAATGATATTCCCAGCAGCAAGTTTTCGCCCGGGTAGTAGAAAGAGCTGCAGTACTGATCTTCCCCCCCCCCCCCATCTCACTCCCCACCCCCCCCGCTGCAACACGTCCGTACGTATTACACACACATCTTCGTGAGAAGAGAAAAATGAGTTTTTTGAGGCGAGCAACAATTAAAGTACCCCCCCCCCCACCCCGCCCCCCTCAAACACCTCCCGGGCCGTACCGAGCTTCAATACAGCGTAAACATTCCAATGAATCTACTGATTACCCCCTCGAGGTTCTCTTTAAATACACACTCATGTCTCTCATCTGTTGTTTTTTAATTCAACGCGCCGTGGAATGGAACGGCGAGAAGGACTGGTTCTTGGAGATGTTTCAACAAGAAGTGAATGAGGTTCATGCGATGTTATAATAGCCTCGCGTGTGGAGCATTCAGAAACGAGGGAACAATGCGAGCGTTTTACACACATTAGAGTATACACATTCGCTGGAGAATATTCATCTGCCTATTCATTGAACAATTACATCCGTTGTGTTGTGATCACTCGGCTCTTACTCCTGATTATCTCTAACTCCAACTCCTGATCATCTATAACTCTAACTCCTGATCATCTTCACCTCTAACTCCTGATCATCTCTAGCCATAACTCCTTATCATCTGTGCCTCTAACTCCAACTCCTGATCATCTCTACCTCTAACTCCCGATCATCTCTAACTCTAACTCCTGATCATCTCTAACTCTAACTCCTGATCATCTCTAACTCTAACTCCTAACCATCTCTACCTCTAACTCCTGATCATCTCTACCTCTAACTCCTGATCATTTCTAACTCTAACTCCTGATCATCTCTAACTCTAACTCCTGATCATCTCTAACTCTAACTCCTGATCATCTCCACCTCTAACTCCTGATCATCTCTACCTCTAACTCCTGATCATCTCTACCTCTAACTCCTGATCATCTCTAACTCTAACTCCTGATCATCTCTAACTCTAACTCCTGATCGTCTCTACCTCTAACTCCTGATCATCTCTACCTCTAACTCCTGATCGTCTCTACCTCTAACTCCTGATCATCTCTACCTCTAACTCCTGATCATCTCTAACTCTAACTCCTGATCATCTCTAACTCTGACTCCTGATCACCTGTAACTCTAACTCCTAATCATCTGCACCTCTAACTCCTAACCAACTGCACCTTCAACTCCAACTTCCAATCATCTGTACCTCCAACTCATCTGTACCTCCAACTCCTAACCAACTGCACCTCCAACTCCTAATCATATCCACCTCTAACTCCTAATCATCCCCCCGTCTGAGCCATGTTCCACGTGCCCCTCCCTCGCACACATATTGTTTACAGCTGGCAGCCAGGTCCGGACAGAGACAATACACGCAGCTCGCATAGAAACGGTCCATAAAGCCTTATCTGCAGTCAGGGCCCCGTTCCACAGATCACCGCGTAATGGACCAATCAAAACACAGCCTCAGATGTTTAGAGGGCTGTATCAACGAGGACATACAGATTCAATTGAGGGTTTCTGCTAATGTACTGGACTGAGCTGGGAGAGAGAGAGACAGAGCGGCAATTGGAAAACACGACCGTAATGATGGAGGCGGGAACAATGGCGGTAACACGTGGCAGAGTCACCTTAAGGGAGGGGACGAAGGTTTTAACTGACATGTTATTAAGGGGGTACATTCACGGTGTTTATGGAAGCGTTGAGTAGAGTATCTCGGTGATTAGATGAGCGTTAGCGAAGACTTCCACCCAACTCTTATACGGAGTTTTGTGTGTGTTTTTTGTTTGTTTGTTTGTTTGTAAGCACTGCACAGGTCGCACGGTTCGACTGATCGGCATGACACTTTTTCTGTGTAGCACACTTATTCAACTTGGACCTGTATAATTTCAGGGTCAAATTTGTAGGACCAATTTTCAGAAACATCATCTCAGAGTTCCCAAAAACCCCGAAAGATTGGGCTGAGCGGAAAAAATTGAGAAATAAAATCTCACCAATGTAATTAAAATATTCCTCAAATGTGAGCCCAGAAATGATACGCATAATTAAAACTCGGACCAGCTGTTTCAAAAAAAATAATGTGAAACATGTTCTTCATTCGTCGAATAGATGTAAATAATAGCAGAAAAATGGTGCATTGTTGGATTCATCGTATCGAATGAAATATATCATATATGAGGTGTGTAGAGTTTGCCTAGTTTCATATTCACGGTTGGCGCGACTCTTGTACGTGACAGCAAGTATAGCAGCGTCTCATCATCAGGTGTCAGCCCTCGTGAAGATGACGCGTGCGAGGAGTTATGAGGGGGTAGGAGGGGGGGGGGGCTGATTACACAACAGTCAGCGCTCGTCAGCTGTTCGCTCTCTTACCCGCCGCGACGCTGATACCACCAATCAGCATGTTACCCGCAAGTGACGTCATCACACGCACTCATTGCCTCTCGTGTCACATCTGATTCACGCGCATGTCAGGCTCGAGACTGGCAATTAGTGGCTTACACTTGGTAGTTATGTGGAGACTGAGAAGAAGTGGGTATTTGATGATGAAATGAGACAATCTCGCCTGAGAACAGATTCGTTTTGATTATCGTTTGAGAGGAATGAATGAGGATATGGAATCAGTTCGTTGTGTACACTAACAAGCAGTGAGAGACTGGATTAATCAGAATCAGGTTATATCTCGTTTTATACACTTTTCTCGAATATGATGAATATACTTACTATGATATTTGTATGAATATATTAATATGTGTATATATAAGTATTACTCTTATGTTATGGCTATACTTATAGAGTGAGGACACTTCCTGGGACTAGCCCTGAAAATACTACATATCTCGATATTGGACCGTATCCAAGATGTCTAATGATCACATATATATATATATATATATATATATATATATATATATATATATATATATATATATATATATATATATATAATATATATATATATATATATATATATATATATATATATATATATATATATATATCGAAATTACCATAAAACATATTTTGAGAGAATAATACTCGAGAAATATTACTAATAAACGATTGCCAAGAATTATTATTTTGAGAATGATTTCAATATCTGTAGTATTGGCATAAAACAGGAATACCCGGCACTTCCACTCACGTAATGTATACGGCACAGTTCGCGTTATTGATATACTATTTTCTATTGACATTCCATGAAGATGTCGACGATTGTGGTTATAATACGAGTTCAATTGATATTGAAATATTATTTCACTCTATCCACTAACTCAAAAACACTAACTCAAAAACACTAACTCAAAAACTAACACTAACTAAAAACAATTGAAATTGTTCTGTTGATAATTTGTTCAAAACGGAACAATCAGAACACAGAGAACACAGTGATGTATCATGTTATCAGAAACCTCAACCACAGACCAGTGTCAGATTATTGCTGATGAATTCGATGGTAAAAAGTAAAATGTCCTGAGCAATAATTTTGTTTCGTGATATACAATTCAGAAGGTCATCTTCATCGATGTGCAAAGTGTTCTAAGCGACATGTCAATACATTAGGCGTGGTCAACAATATCATTTTCATTAATTCCTTCAGTCCATTCACCATTAGTCTTTATATAAACTTCTTTTGATCCTTTTAAATTGATTGGTGACACTTGGCGTTGGATTTGAATTGTATGAGATATCGAAATTCTACCAAAGAAGAAACATGGATATTTTCAATAGACCTAACATCAGGATGGTTTTTAAGGAATATCCATTTATCTCACATCACTTATAATTGTCAGGCGTATACTTTTGAAAATGTATTCATTTAGCCGCAAGCTTGACAATTAGGTGATATGTAATGGATATTAATTACTCATACCATCTTGAAGGTATTGAAAACATATGTTACCTCCTTATTATAGTTTCCATATCTCAGTTCTCACCACACAACTGAAATCCCACTGACTCGACTCCCATGGACTCTCAACTGAGATGTAAACCACCCCATCTTGTTGTCGACTATATTCGCTGGAACATCGGAATATTTCTCTCGCAGCCCGAACTGAAGGAAACAATATATCTCCTGTCCACGCAGTTTCTGAGGGTGAGGGGGGGGGGAGGGGTGGGGGGGGAGGGGGGGATGGCTCTGCGCCAATCTGCGCCAACTACATATCATATTACACTCCTTATTATAAGCCATCACATACAGAAGTTGACATAACTCTTAGCCCATATAAGATGGCCAACGGTTCCAAAGCTCTTAACACATGAATTATTCAAGATAAAAACACAACACTATTTATCAATTTATAAAGCTAATGGTGAGTTATGTGACATTGGTTCTGATTCGAACGGATTGTACTTTATTTAATGGTTCAGTATTTCTGGTTTGTAGTTTATTTTCCGATGGTTTGTATTGTATGGTGAAGCGAATGGTGAAAATGGTTCGAAAATGGTGAAGAATGAATATAATAAGAACATGATTTCGTAAAACGTTTATTATTCGCGCCAAGAATCACGCAGTGAAAAGGAGAATGGTAAAAATGATTCAAAAATGGTAGAGAATGGATATAATAAGAATTGATTTCGCAAGAGGTTTATAATTCGCACCGAAAATCCGGCGATGCAAAAGAAATTGGTGAAAATGATACGAAAGCGGTAAAGAATACATATATTAGAACTTGATTTCGCAAGACATTCAATTCGCGCGAAAAATCACGCTATGGGAGAAAAATGGAGAGAATGGTTCAAAAATGGTGAAGAAAATAATGATGAAAACATGATTTCGTGAAACATTCATAATATGCGCCAAAAAATACGGGCAACCATAGGGGCTGCCCACAGAATGCTGAGATGTTGATAGAACTAGACAAGTTTTTGAAATGTCTTGGAAATGTAGTACATGTAGGCCTATTACGTGATGAATAAGGAGAGTCGACTTTCCTTGCGATTCGAACTCAATCAATGTTTGATTTGCTCAGGAAATATGGCGATGTCCGATGGTCGAGGGTGGCCTGGATATCGGCTGCCCGTTGGAGGCTAGACTCACTCACTATACGTGATTCTCCGCGAGGATAGAACTGAAAGTGGAATACTCAGCTTTTCCAGAGAAAATCGCAAATTTTCCGACACCCTATCTGCAGAGGGTTGTTCAAAACATGTTTGCCGGAGAACTACACATTGGATCGGACTGAGGTTAGAATTTTCGCTTTCAATTGAATGTACCTCCATTTTGATACCATACATGGCCCTGTGAAAAATTTTCCGAAGAAAATCGCAAATTTTTCGTCACCCCTATGCGCGAGGGGGTGTTCACGATTTTTTTTACGGAGAACCAGACATTGGATTGGGACGGAATGAGAAATTTTCCGCGATCAATTGAATGTATCTCTATTTTAATACCACACACGGCCCTGTGAAAAATTTTCCAGGGAAAGTCTCAAATTTTCCGACACCCTTCTACGCGAGGGGGTGTTCAAGAATTTTTTCACGGAGAACCAGACATTGGATTGGGACGAAATAAGAATTTGCAGCAATAAATTGAATGTACCTTCATTTCGATTCACACACGGCCCTGTGAAAACTTTTCCAGGGAAAATCATAAATTTTCCGACACCCGATCTGCAGGGGGTTGTTCAAAACATGTTTGCCGGAGAACCATACATCGAATCGGGCTGAAATCAGGACTGTACGTAATGAATTGAATTTATCCTGATTTTGATACCACTCACGGCTGTGTGAAAATTTTTTCGAAGAAAATCGCAAATTTTCCTATATTTTCAAGAATTTATTCACGGAGAACCAGACATCGGATCGAGCTAAAATTTATATTTTTCGCGATGGATTCAATGTACCTTCATTTCGATACCGCATACAACTGCGGCAAAAGAGTTTGACTTTTTTTGGAATTTTGGTTTTTTCCACGTACCCGTATGTCAAAAAAAATCGACAATCTTCGATCGGCGATTGCTGGAGAACCCACGATGCGATCGGGCTGATTGTTCGATTTTCTGAAAGCTAGCAATCGCTTGAGCATTTTGATGCTACTCACGACTTCGAAAAAAAATTCCAAAGAATATCCTAAATTTTCCAGGGGGGTATTCAAGAATCCCATTTCGGAGAACCACACATCGGATCAGGACGAAATCAAGATTTTATGCAATCAAATGAACGTACCTCCATTCCGATATCACACACGACTCTGAGAATAATTTTCCGAAGAAAATCGTAAATTTTCCGACACCCTTATGCGCGAGGGGGTGTTCAAGAATTTTTTTCGGAGAACCACACATTGGATCGGGACGAAATAAGAATTTTCCGCAATCAATTGAATGGACCTTAATGTCGATACCTTTTCCAGAGCTGTGAAATCAGCTGGAAGAACACAAGATGTGTTGTCCGCGGTTCACACTTGTTTCTTGTATATTGCGCCACGCATTCAAAGTGTAGTTGCGATTATATTCTCCATAACCTTTCCATGCATGAATATAGTGAGTATATAATATATGTACTGTACATATATATATATTTATATATATATACATATATATATATATATATATATATATATATATATATTCGTGTGTGTCAGGCTAGAATGCGAAGAAGTGTTATGGATATTCGATGGTTTGTATTTCGCCCCTCTTGCACTGAGACGGCGGCGGGAAATCAGCTCATAGTAGCTCCAGTCTGCAGCGTGTTATAATCAAGAGACTAGACTCTCAACGAAGAGATTATTGGCGTTATTATATCAGGCTTACCTTTGCTACTAGTTTAAGATCTCATTAGTGTTTATTAGATCTCCGAGCAGCTGATAACGATATTGCTGCGAATTAAACTTGTTTCATGCGGATGGATGAACCTCTTGAATCAGAGCTCGAGCTTTATTACAATAATACTCGGAATGGGTTTGAAAGTGATCTGTGAAAGTACAGCTGTGTCGTGTTTTCCGCAACATGAGGGCAAATCTCGAGCAAATCATACTCATACCCTGTCAAGATATTGGTTTATCAATTTTATGAAAAAGGTTTATAAAAATTGGTTATCGTTCAAATGTTTTTTTTTCGGTTCTCCACAGGTCAAACGGCTACAGCTATTAACTCCGAACTTTTCTTTTCTCCGCAGATCTGTATAGTTTTGTGGCATCATCGGGGGTTAATTTTTTTTCAATGAATTTCAGAAATTTCGAAAATATCCGTTATATAAACATAATAAATTTCGAATAATAATTTTTCGGTTCTCCACAGGTCAAACGGCTACAGCTATTAACTCCGAACTTTTCTTTTCTTCGCAGATCTGTATAGTTTTGTGGCATCATCGGGGGTTAATTTTTTTTCAATGAATTTCAGAAATTTCGAAAATATCCGTTATATTAAACATAATATGATGAAGAAAATATTCTCATTCACCCGAAGACAAATGAAATTTTGCGTGAAGATGAATTATATTTTGATACACTTTTCTGAAAAGTTTCAGCTTGATCGGGTCAACCATTTCGAAGAAAATTTATAAAATGTGCTCAATTGTACCACTCGAATCAGTTTTTACTCATTTTCACCCATACTATCACTATTTGCTCGTCTAGCAACGCATATATGGCGTTTTACTAGTCAATAATCAACTATTCACAGAATATTTCTAAGAGTAGGACATAATATTGACCTAGAAGAATCTGAATGAAAGCCTGGGATTGCGTGATACGGTACGGATTGAAGTCGAAGTATTATTAATATAAGTAATAGGTCTGATGCAAATACAGAAATTAATTCCAATTTAAATCACCATTTTCATTCAATTTTTCTAATGACATCGTCTCTATGCATATAGTAATGATTTTATAGAAATCCTTTGTAAAGTTTTAACAGCTAATGTTGAATAGAATTGAATACGGGGGGATATCGCTAAACAATGGGAGTATTTAGCGTTCTGCTCATTGTAACGAGCTATACATACACACATATATATATATATATATATATATATATATATATATATATATATATATATGTGTGTGTGTGTGTGTGTGTGTGTGTGTGCGTGTGCAACCCGCGTCATTTATTCAGTGTACGCAGACGTAATGGAATTAGGAAACGAAACCCACATTTTGAAATATGTTCCGAGCAATCTGTGTACTGATAATAATCAGTGAAAATTGTCGTGGTTTTTGTTCATGACATATTTTATAAGTGGATGTAACGGGGACATTCATTTGCTTTTATCTTCTAAACGATTGACCGGGCACAGGGGAGGTTTTTATCCCCTCCCCCACCCCTCCCTCCCAGGATAGGTGCGGACTTGCTCGTCTGATTTAGCATTATCCCCATGACACTTTCCCATACTCGACTCGATACAAAGTGAAAAGCTGAAGCCGGCTTTTTATCGATAAAGGCTGTCGTGCTTAGATAAAGGCACACAAAAACATCTTTCCAAGTATTCGCAAATTGAATTTGTCATAGAAATCTCTCCAAGATGGAATTGCCCATAGAGAGCACTTACTTAATGTGTATTTCGAGGAATAGCACTACACATGTTACCGATGTTATTTCTGGCGAAACGATATAATATGTAGAAGCACGATGTTGTTCGTGCTGAGACGGCATCAATATAATGGAATTAACAATAATGAGGCAATATAGTTTATAAGCTTGTACTCTGGAACTCATTGGGAATATTAATCATCTAGATTGAATTAATATGAATAACGATAATAAATGTAATCGATTTGTTAATTCGTGATTGTGACTGATTGTTATTGATTCGGAGACTAGTTGGCTATGGCAACGACCGAGGGGTTAGCGACTAAAAAGATCAGGTGTAAAATCTGAAAAAGACGAGGAAAATCAAGAAAAATAACGAGAACACAAAAAACAAGAAAATGACGAAAATAACAGAAATCCAAAAGAATCAAGAAAACTTCGAAAATCACGGAAAATAAAAAATCGAGGAAAAATCGAGAAAACAACGACAGGAAAATCAAAAAAAATAAAAAAATAATTAGAATAACTTCAAAATTCAAAAAATCCCAAAAAATCCAAAACTCAGGTGCCCACTAAAATATCGAGTCCTTTATCCCTCGGCAACGACCTAATCCATCTCAGAACTGTACAGAAATGAAGTCATTGGGTCAAATCGCTCGAATCATTTGCTAGAGGAATCATCACAGAGTTTGAAATAGAACTCAAGTTTGGACCGAGCGGAAAATTTTCGAGAATGAAATATCCCCATTTTTGTTTTAATTCCCACTGAAAGTTACCACATGAAAGCCGTTTGGAAGTTGATCTAAATGGTTTATCATTCATTCAAAGATATATAAATGATATCAGAGCCAAGCTGCTGAGATTCACGGCTCCCAGGACTCAATAGTTGCCAGTCGAGTACATTCAGGCCTATGTGCGAGTCAAGGTGTGTAGAGTTTCCAAGTAGACTCCTCATACAAATACATAACTCCTCCCACAACCCATATCCTGCGTTGACCTAGTATAGATGAATGATGTTCACGAAGCCGGGACTCGAACCCACGCCTCCACATTTCTAAAGCCCTGACTTGTCACACTGATCGACGAGATCAGCTACATACAATAATAATCCAAACCAGAATCGTTTACCCTTAATGTATTTCTACTTTATGGATCCGTGTTTTTCCAAGCTTGTATCCATTTAATAACCATGAAGGATTGGTCTGAAGATTATGGCCTTGTCATCGTTCTTGAGTAATAATGCACGTCTCAATGGAGGTTGTAGGGGAGAGTTGAGGGGGGGAGGACGTCATTTAATGGATGAAATATGACCAACACTATTCTGCTGTGTCCACATAGTATCAAAAGATCTACCATGCCAGCTATTTAATCTTTGTGCATGCCCGAAGGGGTGGGGATGTCTTTACCAGTCACCAAACTCAAAAACTTACAAAGCTATTAAAGTCGATTTTTACATCAAGTGGAATCCGATAGTTTTATCGCTTTCTTCATGGATTCTATGTTGTAACGGAGAGGAAAAGAGAGGGAGACAGAGAGAGAGGGAGAGAGAGAATCAATATGCGTATCAAGTATAGGCCTAGTAAGATATGGCTGAATGTCTGATTCTGCTACAAACGCCTTTGCCTTTGTATCAGCAATTTCCTCGGGAATAATAAAGTGGCGTCAGATAGATTGCTTTAGTAATAATAACGATGTTTAAAAAGCCAGCACGGATGTATATATATGAGGGAAGAAAGGTCACTTGTGAAAATGTGTGCGAAGCGGACGAATTTTGATCCATTATTTTGCACGGAAATAAGACACAAAAGATCCCTTAAGGCTATTCATCCATCTAAAAATGAGAAAATTAGTTCTGTTGGAATAACTATATGTTTACTGAACTAATGCAGAAAACCACAGAAGAAAGTTGATATTATTGTGATCGAAAAAATAATTCGGGATATTCTGTCCCGTTTTCTTCCGTACCGGTGAAATGATTAGAAGCGCTCGTTGCATGCGAGAATTACACGAACAATATTGTAAAAGAATGATACTTGCCAAACTTGATGTACACACTCATGAGTATTCCGTCAGATAATCGGAATTTCCATAAGTATCGATTCAAATTCATCCAAAACCCGAATTATTTTTGAAATATTTCTTGACAACTAGAACAATAGTTCTGATCGAACTGCGAAACTTTTGAGAATTATAACTATCGGACGACACGCCCATTAGTGTGAACTGATCAACTTTGACAAGTCTCGAGTGACTACAAATTATTGCTGTGGAATTACCGCATGCCACTAAAGATTCTATTGGTTTTGCCGGTACACGGAAAAAACGGCACAAAATATATCGACTCAATTTTTTGTCAGGTCATTTATATTATCAGTTCACGTCAGTTGTTTTCTGCATTAGTCTTGTGAAAATATAGTTATTCCATTAGAAGTAATTTTCTCATTTTTAGGTGGATGAATCGCATTAAGAGATCTCTTTCATGTCTTATTTGCGTCAAAATAATGAATTCTCATCACTTCAATGGTTGAGCATTACTTTATTTAGTCTACTTTATGTCAGAAGTAGTTTTTCTCATTTTAATTTGGATCTAAGCGAACACACACAAGGAATACAGGTTGAGAGATCAAGAAAGGAAAGAGAGAGAGTGAGAGAGAGAGAGAGAGAGAGAGAGGGAATGATCACGAGAGAACTAGAATAGAGTTGGACCCATGTGATAGCTAATTGAGTTCATACATTTATATCATGTTGTTGTGAATTTGAAATGCTCACAAATCATTTTTCCAAATGAATGTTCCTCATAATGAAATAAACAGAAGGTACACACAGCTCTAGTTCATACCGTTAGCAAGATGATGATATTTCATCTGTGTACGTTTCCCTTGGTAATAAGTAACGCTATTCACCTCACAATCGTGGGCTGGATAATTCAATTAATGATAACATTACAGAAACACAAAGTATGCCTCAGAATTATTATTTCAATGTTATCACTTGTGGAAAATGAGTCCTGAATCTGTTGAAATTCTTGTTACCTGGAAATTCATGTCGATTTTCCATGTTTTATTCGTAGTAGTGATGGTAGTATTTATTCCTTGAACCCTCTTTCGAGGAATTTATTACACAAACGACATATTCTACAATATAAACTTATAAGTAGTATCAGGTGCTTGGGTATGGCAGTGAATAGAGCCATCAAATGTAATTACAGTATATCACACAAGTAGTACAACAATTATTATTGATACATTCGAAGAGCCACGATAGTTATTGATATGAGATCATAGGATAGATCAATCGTATCGGAATTATTCTCATTACTAATGAAACAATATGGATACTTTCGTACATAGATAGGATAACTAGATACTATAAATAATTAGTTGAGTCACCATGAAGAGAACGAACTACTGAGGAGTCCTATTTATACTTCATACTTTGTGTATTATTATCTCTTCGTACTTCATATAAACTCAACAATTCAGAACATGATAAGAATTTGCCTACCATTGAATGTTTCAATACAAACGTGAAACATCTGTTTGTATTTTAATCTAATATCTTTTTTCTATCAATATCTTTGATATCACTATTTCATATCCAGTCTTGAAGCAGAAAATAAGAAAATGGGTAACTTATATGATAAGTTTCCTCTTTTATTTGCAGTAGGCATACACCTTGTTTCACTATATACTTATATATTCTACACTCTTCCCACTCGCTATATATATATATGCTTTTCCCTTTATGGACTATTTCGTACATCTGGCTTTCCCGCACAAGTTTTTCACCTGCCCTCTCCTCTTCTCTGGCCATTTGCATTCATCATGCATCGTCTCGGCTGCCCGTCGATATACACCGCTCCGCTCTTTCCGCTCTCACCGCTCCGCCTAGCGAGAACACTTCGCGCCATGCATCATGGCCACATGCTGCCTGCTAGCCCGACATGCAATTCTCGGCTCGTAAACTCAGCCGAATCTGTTTATTAATGTAAACGAGATCGCAGCATTAAACAGTCACAGTAATTACTGTAGTAGATCTCACCTCGAGATAGCTTAAGAGGCCATGGGAGGCGATATAGAGGAAAATACCTTTGTTTGGAATAACTTTCGAAGAGTTGGAGATATTGAAATTCTAATAAAAATCAATTACAGATATTTCAGATACATTCAGATAAGAAAGTAATAACTATTGATCTCAAATCACTCAATTGTCAACGGTTGAAAGTAATCTAACCGTATGCACCTGACAATTATGAAATATGAGAAGAATAGTTATTACTTACACCGTATGGAAGGTATTGACAATGTTTGTGTTACTTCCTTCAAGAATGTTGATATCTCATACCGTTCAGAAAAGATCACCTAAAACCTGATTTTCCCCAAATCGCCTTCCCTGGCCTCTTAATCTAAACGAGGCAGCAACAGCGTGCAGTCTTGGAATTACTGAAGTATATTTCACCTCGTGATGGCTTACTTAACCGGATATGACGCGTGTTGAGACTTATGAGAACGTTAATAGTGGTGGAACATAATAATACGACTTGTAAGCAACGATTCGTACATTCTTCAACAATGATGGATAGTTCATGAGAATCAAGCCAATTGCATCCATCTGAACAACTGGAGGGAATTCAACTATTTATGAGGCAATCATAATTGAAATATGGAGTAATCAGTATCATCTTGAAAGTATTAACATTCACTCCGATCGATTAACAAATAGGTGAACATATTTTCTCCTCCATTAATTCATATTGATAATTTATTTATCATCCATATCAAGTTGGTATCATTTCGTATCAATTCATTTCATAACATACAATTCATATCAAGTTGGTCTGAAATTACTCGATTAATTTACAATAATGATAACTAGAACTAAATGCTTGGAAATGTTATCATTTATTTTAATTATGAATTGTGTTATTGAAAAACAGAACCCACATAAGCCGAAGCCTGTGCGTGGGAAAAGAGGGAAAGTTGATCACAATTTGATGAAATATTTGCCAAGAGGGAAGGTTGTCAATATAATGTTGGTACATGGCTGGGTACATTTCGTGTATTTAGAGAGACAAAAGTTGGATTTTTCTGTGAATTATGATAATAGTGGAAATTGTGGTTGGTTGAAACTGAAAGTTGTTTGAATGTTTGAATGTCATTCAAATCAACAATCGAAATGATTTTATGATCGAACGCTTTCCACATAGTTGAGGATTATTCTAATTTTATCAAAACACACAAACACCTGACTGAATATTATAACTACATCTGTTTGTTATATCATTTATATGATGACTAATTTCAGAATAATCACTATAGTTACTGTTGACTTTCATATTATTGACAAGTGTAACAAGCTTACTTACTCATCACGCTATTGTCAGAAATGAGTGAGAGTATGAAACCCGGCACCTCCACCAACTTCTCACGTCATCAACACACTGTCACCAGCAACAATTGAGAACAATGTCTTGACATCCTAATCACTGAGCGTTCTTCACAACACTCACTCTGTAGGCCTATATCAATTTGATATTATAATTTCATCGTTTCAATAACTTTAGATTTTATCCATGGTCTTTTAGTCGAGCTATTATATTGTTGTCTACGAATGAGATCAGAAAAATCTCAATTGTTGCAATAATAATTCAATTGATTGATTAACGAAGTTCATGATACATTACCTGCCCATATAACTAGCCCTACCAAACTATCATCACTTAATATAACCTGAAATCTTTTCTACTTCAGAACCCCTGCTATAAGACCTCAACGACTTTCTCACTTCAAAGCCACAGTATAGACAAAGAGTTCATCTTCTCACTTATTATATTATCTGTCTTTTTCAATTATCTCTTCTTGTTCACTCATTTTCATTTCTAGCTTCTAGTTCTATGGTATTTCATGTATTTGTATTATGTGCAAATCTTTGGAGAAGTAAATGAACAAACAATTAATGAATAAGTTAATGTATAATGCTCGTTGACTCAAGTTGTATTAAGAGTCCATAAAGAAAACACGGGAGTCGATTTAGCGGAAAATCAGTTTTTTTAGTGACAGCTTTCGAACAGTATGAGATATGGAAATTCTAATAAATGGAAAACGCACGTAATCACAATACCTTCAAGATATTATAAGCAATCACTATAAGCTATCACGCGTGACAATTAGGTAATTCGAAATGAATAATTATTTCTCATATCGTCTTGAAAGTGTTGAGAATATCTGTGTTCTCAATTCATCAGAATTTCGATATCACAAATTGCTCAAGAGTTATCACCAATAATCTAATATTCTGCTAAACCGACTTCCGTGTACTCCTAACTTATGACTGTGATTATTATTAAAAGTATCTGGAAGAATCCGAAGTGTGTTTAAGTCTGATATTTCCCTCTCCGAATGAGATTAGGAAGGGATTAATCAACGTATAATACTCCTCGTTACACAAGTCGTGTACTCCGCTGTACTCGCACAATAGTTGTATCAACTCCTGATGGCTGTGATCGTCTCAGAGTCGAGTGTTCCTCAGAGTTGTGCAAACATGAGGGATAATCTGCTGCCAGCTTATCCACGCTCGACTTCCCTGACTCCTGTGGCACGAACAATGGCGGCAGCTCTAGCGTCTGATGGGATTAACAGGGATTAAATAGCTTAACGGCCGTGACCTTCACTTCAACCGGAACCTTGTTGGAGAACAAAACTACAAAAATGTCAACCTATAGTCGTATCCGTTCTAAAATTATCCGAACTGAAATATCTATAACAGAGGATTTCTGATCTTATTTTTATCTGATGTGGGATTATGGAAGAATGATGGGACTATAATCGATGATCGGAGTGGATAATTGCGTGAAGGTCGCCCCGGTGGCTCAGTCAACTATCGCTTGCGGTAGCAACTGAAGTGACCGTTGGGCGTGGGTTCGAGTCCCGTATAAGGCATGGGTTTTTGTGAACGTCCTTTCACTTATCATCACATCATCGTTTCATAATCACCCTCCCATTCGTACCCCCGTATAACCTAGCTGTTAGTGGGGTCGTTAAGCAACATTATAAAGAATATATTATTGACTATCATGCTCTATTATAGAGACGGTTATGAAGTACATAATTCCAGCCACAGTTTGAATGCGTGATGCAACAAGAAACTGGTGTAATTTGTATCGCGGCAACAGCACATTGGTTATTAGTATATGGCTGATTTCACAGCTTTGGGCCGCTGTTGCCTATCCATCTGTCTCAGATATTATAGAGCAGAAAATAATTCAATATTTTGTCATGTAAACGATCTGATATGATTATTCACCCTGCACAATTCACTGAACTGGCAAAATATAATTCGTTTTTCCTCCGAAGAGTTCCAAGAACTTGAACATCACCCGCTCTATGGAAGAGTTTAGGTGTCAGTCGATGTCCTGTGACGTATTTCTCGTGTCGTACGAGGCTTGTGATTGGCCAGAAAACACTTCTGTCACGAGAAGTCTCACGTGCTATCACTAGCTCCATGCACACGTAGACAGGAAACTTTTGATACATTATAATAACATCATTGGGCTCATCAAATCATTCCATCATTAACAGTCCACGGAGTCGATCTAGCGAAGTATCAGTTTTTCGATAACAACTTCCGAATGGTGTAACACATCAATTTTCTCACATGAAGGGAACATGAATATCTTGAATATCTCCACGATGGTATGAAACTAGACTATAAAACTCATTATATAACTCTATAACTCACATTATTGTCACGCGTAATACGGTTACAAAATGTGTCTTTTCAGCCGTATATACTCTTGGCAGCTGTACGATGAGAGTTCTAGCCTTCTGAAGCTATTCCAAGTGGCAGTCGCGGTGGTCCAGTCTTGTAACACCTGTTCTCATATCACCCACACTACCTGCTCATCTTTTCCTTCTCATGACGCCTACAAACTTGTTTCTCCTCCATCCCCCAACATGCTCCTCGTATGCTGTCAGCCATCCCTCATCACTCTCATAACATCCATATATAACTGAACTTGTATATAGAAACATGGAGCCTAATATCTGATTAACTGAACCTGAGCAAAATACACGGGAGAAACTTTACAGAAGACACAAACCCAACCCACCCAACCCTAACAATATAGCTTATCTGTGCCCTATAACCAATTGCCCGTACTATTACGGCAATGTAACTATAGACCCTACTGGAAACAGAAGCATGGTGGGGGATGGAGAGGTTCAGGTCTGTAGGCGCTATGAGAAGAAGAGGGTAAACAGGGCGTGTGGGTGTTATAAGAATACACCGTCGCGGTGAGGGTCCAGATGGTATATTATATACACCACTATACAAGCAACATGAATCAAAACATATCGGTATTTAATTTAAATTATCTCCACATGTAATCGCACTGACCTAAGCGTATTGTGAACGGAATATAAGATTCAACATTCAGTTATTAATTTGCATATAGGGTTCTCTAATATGTGCGTAGACTTAACGTTCGGTTTGTTTACTCGTTCCACTGGACAAATGAGTGTTTGATAGGTTGGCTAACTGGCTGCATTTACACGTTATAGAGGCTGAAGAAGGCTAGCCATTGCGCATGAGCACATCGAATGTCTCTAGGCAGTTTGCTCTCTCATGGATTATATTCTCGAATAAAACAGAATGTGAAATGGAATGAGTGGAATAACTATTCGACACTAAGAGTATGACAACAGAATGCGCTTCTGAATGTCAAAATGGCCGACAAAATGTTGCAAATAATCAACCAACAATGCAACATTTCTAATGAATATCATTGTTGAGATATGCGCGCGCTTTATACTTAAGCTGATACTTACAATTTCACTGTTATACATTTCATCATTCAAATATGTTCATCATCAACCTTTATCGAGATATATCAAATTACAATCTTCTTTCACGAAATTTGATTTCACTGTATATGTATATATATATATATATATATATATATATATATATATATATATATATATATATATATGATAATGAGTGACTTTTCGGTGATTTGCATTTCCTTGAAACAATTGGTGGCTCTAAAAAGAGCCTTGGGTTTCGACGTTACGGCTGAAAACATTCAGCCATCTTCAGGTGTCGTTGTGGTGTGCCGGCCACCACACCACAATGACTCCTGAAGATGCTACACTGTAGTTGAGGTTGGTGCAACACAGACACATGGCTACAAAACGACGTCCAGCATCACTTGACTCGAGTAGCCAATACGAACAGCCATATCTACAAACATATATCGTCTTGTTTCGTCCAGCCTCACATCATTCAGGTCGTTATGAACCAATCATGAAATATGATCAGGTCCTGATAGTTGATCGCTAACTGAAAACAGAGAAATATGTGATGGAATAATTCTAGCCGGCCGAGCCGCCGTGATTGTCCTCCGATGAATACGCGTATTGTTCCGTCTGGTTTCATTCATGTCAACTTCAGAGTTTGATCATTTCCATCACGGCCGGCTGGCTTTTTCATTCTCCTCGGGACTCGATCACAACTTCCTGGCTGGCAGATATCCCCCGGCTGTGAGGATCCGGCTAGCTGTAGTTCTTCTGATATAGTAATTGTAGGTGATAATATTATCGTCGTATGCCAGCGAGTAGAGAATCTGAAGAATTGTATCAAGTAATTAATATCGTAGCAGCCCCGGTGACTAGAGGTGGATTGCAAGAACGAAGTTTAACCGTGGTCTACTTTAGACGCCGTCTAAGTACAAAATAGCATTGCCTCTCCAATGCTATTTTGTACTTAGACGGCGTCTAAAGTAGACCGGGGTTTAAACTTTGTTCTTGCAATCCACCCTAAGTCAATTATCGCTAGTGGTAGTAACTGAAGTCACCGTTGGGCGTGGGTTCGAGTCTCGCATAAGGCATGGGTTTTAGTAAACGTCCTCTCATATATTATCACTTCATCGTTTCATTATCACCCGCTCATTCGTATCCCCGTATAACCTAGCTGTTGGTGGGGTCGTTGAGTAACATTGAAAAAAAATATATCGTGCATTACGTCTAAGAATATGTGACTTCAAAGTATAATTCAAATTAAAATACTCTCAAAAGTATAATTCGAATTTTCCTCAAACGTGAACCCAAAAATGATGTGCCTAAACATTATTACAAATTTGTATGCAATTCGGACTAGCCGTCTTGTAGGTGATTATGGAACTATGAAGTGATGACAGATAAAAGGACATCTAAGAAACCCCACGCATTATGCGGGATTCGAACCCACGTCCAGCGGTGACATCAGTTTCTAAAGCGGTGCCTCAGCCGACTGATAAACGGAGGGCGGTGAATCGAGTGTTACACAATGTTGTGCATTTGTATGAGTTCCTAAGAAATAAGAACAATGGTCTCGATATAATGAAAGCGGTACGTTTGGGAATTGTGTTCAGTGCCAGCTCTAGCTGTAGGGACGTCCCCATTGCTGCGGCTCTCGTGGTGGGGGGTGGGGGGAGGGGGGACGAAGAGAAAACAAATCCCGATATATTGCTCATCTTATTCTTTTGAGGTTTGACTTCATCTTTGGTTCGATGATCGCTTTGTGAATGGATACAGAGTTTTGCCCAGAGGTATCGTTTATTGCGCAGACGATCTTGCAAGAGAGGGAAAAGGTACTTAAAGATTGCGGTGGAGAATCTCAAAGAGAAACTGTTTATTTATTGCTGTAATGGAGAGAATGAAATGTGTACGACTTATTTGATAGAGAAACTCTTTTACTTTCTTGAAAAGTTCGGGAAAATGAATGGATAGAATCTGTTATTGACTTTCATTCTAGTCTGATTTCTTTGATGATGGATAATAAATCTGTGGTTGTAATAACAATGAATCAGACACGTTTTTGAGACGATTAGGAACCATGAATAACACGGCGCATGTTTAAATTTCTTGTTGAATATATTGTATGATGGTAATGTTTGTAACTGATCGAATATATGAATCAATATAGGCTGCATTGAATTATTGTTCATTTGGAAGTACTAGTCTAGTAATAATACCATAGATAATGGGAAGTATATTATGAACTTGAATTCTTCTGATCCCTTTGGATGGAATATTGAATTCCAAACATACACGTTTGTTTCATTTCGAATACGCTTCATATAATAATACTTCTCAGTCATTCATGCCCGCTGGACTCTAGGACTGGGACTGCGCATGCGTTGAGAGTTGAACCGGAACTAAGTCAAGTTAAACGGCCTCCAAAGTAAACAGAAACTTTTAACGAACCTTCTTCTTGATAATATTTCTTCTACTTATTATGAACCGATTTCCAGTTGACTGCACATAATCATTCGTTCGAGGGAGGAACCAACTATACCTAAAGCCAACTGTAGTATAAATCAATTGTACCCAAAACCAACTGCCCTAAACACCAACTGTGCTAAGAACCAACTAACCTCAAACCTTACTTCTTGACCAACCTGTCTAGAAGTTGAAGTGGGAGGTTTGACTCATCCTCTTCAGTCATTTCAGTAGTACAAACCTTACCCACCTAACCTCAACCATCACTAGAGACTATAACACATATGATGGGTGGTGACAATTTGTGAAAGGAAGGAACCAAGCTCCTCAATTTCACTTCTGTACGTCAGGTTGCTCAAGAAATAGATGTATTGGTCGTTTGGTTCTAAGGTTAGTTGATTTTCAGTTAAATCAATCAATCCCCGTATGAATGAGGTTTCGGAATGTTTAATTCAACTCCGTGCAGAATCCCAGGTTGTTCGCAAGCAACCAATAATCCCTCGACGTTCCACGACCATGTTATTAGACCCGAGATATTCCCGCGGAGAAAAAAGAGCTTCCTCTTTTCCCCTCATTTACCCGCCACTTGTTCCTCTCAACACGTATGTCCCCGATAACTCCTGTGGGATGTACACGGGAATTCAGGGACCAGTCGAGTGCAGTCGATCTGTTGTATGGATGAGCCCCTACAAGTACTCGACAAAATAACGAGGTCATCTTCACTTGCTACATTCATGCTTATTATTCGTCAGTTGTAATTAAAATATGTTGCTTCCATTCTTTGTCATTTCCCTCGTACCATTCACATGGATCCAAGACGAGTGGAGTTCGCATAGAAATGTCTGTTAGCAGCTTTCCCTCGTCGACCTTTTGTAGCGATATCGTGAATAACTACGTTCATCTCTTGTTCGGATGAATATGTACAAATTAAAATTACTTTCTTTTCTGTGGAGATGGTTTGTAGTAGAAGTATTTCGAGGATGTTCTAATGTCAATACAATCCGTATAGAATTCTTGCTGAAGGGCTGAGAAATATGAATAACAGGGCATGGTTAGACTTTAGAATTACACGCGTGATTCTTAATTCCATCTTTCATAAGTGAGCTAAGCATTGATAATCATAGAGGTGTAGTGATAATGGTTTAAAGGTCATTGGATGAGAGTTAGCGGAGACATACATCCCACTCTTACGGAGCTTTGTCTGTGTGTTTTCGCACGGTTTTACTGATCGACATGAAACTTTTCACATACATGCAGAATTATACAACTTGGAACTGTCTAGTTTTTGGAGTGAGTCCGTTGAACGTTTCTGAAAAAAAACATCTTGAAACTTCAAAAAATACTATCACATAGGCTGAGCAAAAAAATTTGGAGAATCAAATCTCTCCGTATAACACCAAATTCTCTCTGCATGTAACCACATGAATAATACACATCATTACAAACTTGTATGTAATTCGAATCAGCCGTTTCGAAGAGAATAATTGTACAAATGATTTTATTCAACAGAAAAAATGTTGCAGTGACAGAGTCACGGCTCCCTAGATTCGATGGTAACCGAGTTGAAAATATTCGATATGAAAGAAAGTCTGTGGAGTTTTCGATTATACTATAGTATAGATGTCTCGCTCATCTCACAGCGTTGCGTTAGCCTGGTTTTGGAAATAAGATTGAAATTATACTGATTTTCTACTTGGAAATGATCGTAAACATTACAGAGGTCCGATCGCCCCATGTGAACTGACATTTCACTGATAACTGCACAGATTTCACTCAATAATACGAGACAAAATATTGCACGTGTGTGTGTGTGATAAGGTGGTACGTAGCCTACTACTTCAATATCCTCTCAACCACCTAGGGCTCTCAATCATTCACTATCTCTCTCTTCCTTCCCCATCACTTGCTGTTCGTCTCTCCTCTCTCTCTGACACTGAACATTTAACAACCGCCCTCGGTAGCTCAGTCAGCTAAGGCATCGCTTCAGAAACTGAAGTCACCGTTGGGCGTGGGTTCGAGTCCCGCATAAGGCACGGGTATTTGTATACGCCCTTTCACTTCACAATTTCACAATCACCTGCTCATTCGTACCCCCGTATAACCCAGCTGTTGGTGGGGTCGTTCAGCGGACAATGATCATCATCATGAACAATTACCGTCAATTAACGGAACATCAGTTGTTTGGTGATACATTTTGAATGGTTTCAGACATCGAAATTCTAATAACATGGAAATACGCCTGACAATCAGGCGATTAGATATGAATAGTTATTACTCACACCATCTTGATAGTATTGAGAATATCGGTGTTTTTCTTGTTCTCAGAATTTCGATATCTCAAATCATTCAAAAGTAATGACCAAAGAACTGATATTTCACTAACTTGACTCCCATGGCCTCATAGCTACTTGATAGTAATCTGCTGGACTGGATAATATATCGGACTTGCTCACACATTCAGTTTAATTGCAGCAAGTAGTTCTATGAGGCAGGTCTGTACGGGAGCCAGGGTGTATGTATTGGACTGAGAGGATTGTCGATCCGGTAGATTTACCCCCCCCCCCCCCCCCCCCCCCCGAACACAATGTGCTGGTCGCGAGTCAACAGACGGGGCCGTGGCGATAGCGCACTACCGCTCCTCGTGGACAGAATAATAAGTGCGTGATTAATAACTGGCGAATCACGATAACTAACTCGACACCTCCGGTTTAACAGCCGTGTTCAGTTTTATCGAAACAATTAATTGTAGCTTGCTAACTGGACATCTCGTTTCTGCTAATGTCTTTTTAAAATATATACTTTTTGCCGTTTTGATGTTGAAATATATTGAAAATGGCGATAAGCTATTTTGAAGAGGTACTTTTGTATTGGGATCGCTTCTAGTAAGGTGGGCCTATAATCGAGGGTCTGAAGTGTTGACATATTGCCATTTCGATAGTTTTCGTATAGGCCCTATATATATATATATATATATATATATATATATATATATATATATATATATATATATATATATATATATATATATATATATATATAGGATCGCGTTTGGAGATTTTTTAATATAGATTAAAGCTGATGAATTAGCTCTATTCATTTCAGACTTTCTAATTCTACTGACTTGAAGATTTAATTCTTATCCCTGGAAAGGTTTCTCTGTACAAAAATTGTTATAGCCCGAAGAAAACGACAAAATCAAAGTACTGATTTAGAAGAGCTACTTTTATTTATATAAAGAAAATCACGGAAACTTATTTCTTCCTTTTCATGAATAATCTTGCTTCAGACTTCCTCGAAATTGTCTCTAAAATTCCTTGAAAATAAATATAAAATGTAAACAACTTTCGCACTTTCATAGAATATTAAGATGTACATTAATATTATGAAATCTTGAAATTAAAATCGAGTCAACCAAGGAGAAGATAAATACGTCAGTTGAGATGACGATGTTTCTAGTCGGCCATTAAATGTTGGATCAGAAACTTTTCCTCTCCGTTCCACGCTTTAATACTCATACGTTGCGAGATAATCTTCATAAATCAAACACAAACACCGAGTCAGAAGCGAGTATAAATCCAGCAATTGTGAAACGAGATAACCTAGAATAACTCACGACCACGGCCTTGTAGATACATAAACTGTCCGTCAGACGTGGACCGTGGCGCTGATAAATCGCTGATAAATCGCTGATTAATCTCCAATTCGGGCTAAAAATTTACCAATTCTACATTTTCTATGATCATCCGGATGAATCAGTTGGAGGTATATCAAAAATGCAGAAGATGCAAACTTTATTCAAAAAAAATATGTTTGTATATAAATTAGGTCCTGCTGAAATCAGTAATTGGATGAGCGATAGCGAAGACATCCATCCCACTCTTATGAGATCAAATGTGTGGATGTATGTACTTATTCAACTTAGAACTGCATAGTTTTGAGGTTAATTCGGTTTGCCAATTTTTGAGGAAAACCATCTCAGAGTTTCGAAAAATCTCATAAGATTAGGCTGGGCGGAAAAATGTGAATAATAAGATATCTTCAGAATAATTTAAATTTTCCCCAAATGTTGAAATAGCTCGCTCACTCCCTGTGATCCGGGAAACGAGGGGAATTTCGGGCCCAGTTCAATCCCTGCCGCCGTCCATATCTATAGCTTTTTTTGTGGTTTTCCTCTGTAGTCTAGGTTGACGTCGGGATGGTTCCTACAATGAATGTCACGACCATTTCCTTCCCACCATCCTTCCCATCACGCAAGAAACCTTCATCTCAATAATCATCCATCTGACGCCAATAGATCTTCGCTATGCGTCGGTTAACCCAATCTAGAATGATAAAGTAGACAACTGCTATCTCTCGAGATCATAAGTACATTACAACATGACCCAGTCTCTTTGCACTTTTTCCTTCTGTCACCCTGACTAATCGTGAATACATCAAGTACACCCAACACGAGTGAACGCTTCGTTCCGATTGTCTCCTGGTGGACTCGGTTCGGTTCTTGGCGAGGGCATGCACGTAGAGATCGCGCACCAGCTGTTGTCAACCATCTTGGGATCACGACCCTCCCCTCCCATTCGCAGCCCCAACTTGTTCCCAAGCCACCCCAACTCGTACCGATATAAATCATTGTTAGCGAATTGTACAGTATTACTTCTGTAAACAGAAGGCGGTTACAACTTGTGTGGGTGTGTGTGTGTATATATATGTATAGCTGTGATGTTATTAAGAAGTTCGGATGTTTGATCAAGTTCAACATTTGTGGGGCGTATAATAATTGCCAACTCTACAGTTGTGATATACAGTTATTGCGGTTGTGAGAGCTAGCTCGTATTTATTCAAACCTTGCATGAATATAATGATGATGATGTGCGTACAGTGTATTGATATCTATTATTAGTGTGATACTTTGATCATCATATAACGACGTTAGCTTCATTAGAAAACTACTATGAGCTGTATATAGCTCAGTGGGTGAGAAGCAGACCAGCAATCTGAAGGTCCCGGGTTCGAGTCCCGATCGAGAAGTCTCTTTCATGACATGCCTAAGACATCCCACATATCTCGATATTGAAGAAGTTGAATGATAAGTAAAGATTCATGTCAATGCTTCAGCCTTAAAAGTCACCATGGGGCAATATGTTGTGAATGTTTAATATAGATCGGAAATACATGGTAACATAAACTATTGATTTTTATCAAATGATAATGAATATGCTGTTGAAGTTTAATTCATCCGATAGAGAAAGGTTCACTGAACCATTCTGACCATCTATTGGTTCTTTGTACGTAACGATTCAACGTATTTTTCAACTAGTCTTACCAAAATTTCCTCAAGATTTTCAACATTCCTCCATTTTATATTCCTAATAAACCATTTCAACATTAACCGATTATTCGATACATTCCCGTTTTTTGGGCCCCTCAAATCATTGAGAGGGAGAATACAAGTAATGACATGCCAACAATGACGCAATCTTGTTGGTCTCTTGTTCTTCAATTAACATTTTCAATGCGCTTTTTAGTGACTCCCATAATGAATTCATCCACCCATACTATTTAAAGATAAAATATATAATAATGGTAAAACGTTATCACACTTGACTAACAATTACCCCACAGCGTATACAATCGGCATTACACGTTACTCCGTATAACATTTAACTGTTATTACACCTTTTATCCATATAAACATTCTCGTTCACTACAACCCGTCTCAACGTTTCCCCGTCTCGCTGTTAGCTGGAACTCTTTATAAACGTGTTACGTTGAACGTAATATAAACGTATTATATATGTGAAGAGATGACCCAGATTGTAGCTATTTCTCTTTAGTACCTGTGATAAGGCCGTACGATTGTGTTTCTCAGGTCACTTTAGTGCTTAGCTGATAGCCAATTGACGGTCATAAAACCGCCGTGAATCTTTTAAACAACTTTCATTGTAAACTATGTAAATTCTGAACGGTGAATTACTCTGTAATGAAAGTTGAAATATAAATAGAGAGCATTGCTCGATCGACAGAAGAGAGCTTGCTATTATATGTGAATCACATTCAATTAATTCGTGGATATTTTATATTGTGGGTTCATAGAATCATAAGTATAGATTTGCATTGGAAATCGAACATTATTGATATATGTGGAGTGATTTTATTCCAAATGATTCAAATAATTGAATTATTTGGAATAAAATCTGTTTTCCATGAGAAGAAATAATGTATGTGCAGCACGGAGCAATGATGGGCTTCAGAGAATTTTAATTGTTGTGTGTTAATGCCCATATCTTGCTTATATTCATGGAACTCCGCGGAACTATATCGTGTGATTCGGAATAAATCACAGACGCAGAAGTTAAAGGACTTTGCACAGGAATACAGCCGGTGAAACAGCATTCTGTTCAGCCCAGTATTTCATGGATACATTACATCACATTTAAACACACAATTCATCACAACCCTGTAACTCGAGACGGAATAATGACGATATTCAGTCTCAAGTCTAGAAATCAAAGTCTCAATTTGAGAAAATTGATGGTTATTCTGTCTTCCAGGGCCACGAGTTCTGACGTAGTGGGCCTGGTAACGATTCTGTATAGAACCATACACAGAATCTACAAAACCAATGTCTTGAAAACAAAAACAAAACCCTCACCTGAACGACTCGACTTTTGTTTCTAACTCAGTGAGTTGAACCACTGATCGCGGCGACAATTTCATTGTCTGTAGTGAATAACTTTCTGAAATCCAGATCACACTTTCTCCAATCACAAACCACCAGTTGTAAGCCTGAAATCGTCAAGCTGTGAAAAACTCACATATACTACTCAATTCGTATTCAAATAAAGCAGTAAATATATCCATGAATATTTCATTTGATACTCGCAGAACGTTTCCATGGTAACTGCCGTGAGCCTATCAAGATGTTTAATGAGGAGTCCGACTTGGACCAGGTCGGGTTGTGATGACGTGGCCGAGTTGAAAGGTCACATGACGTGATGGCGGTGACAGAAGAGAGTCGAACCGAGCCCCACGGTTATGTGGACGACTCAATAATGTCGACGATCAAAATATCGCGGTGACCGAATGATCGCGGTCGAAAACATCGCAGACAAAACGATCGTGGCGACCAAATAATCGCGGCCAAAAAATTCGCGGTGACCATATGATCGCGGCCAAAAAATCGCGGTGACCGAATGATCGCGGTGACCGAATAATCGCGGTCAAAAAGATCGCGGACCAAAAAATCGCGATGACCAAATGATCGCAGAAAATGATCTCCGCGGTGACCAAATCACCACGTTTCTGTGTTCGCGAACTTTTTTCCTCGATCATATGTTCGATCGCCGCGATCATCATGTCCGCGATCTCATCTGCTCGAAGGTATTTTCAGCCGCGCTCATTGGCTCGCGATACATGGCTCGGTCCCCGCGAGATTATTGCCCATGTCCACGCTCTCTTTGTCGCGATCTTTTTGCCGGCCTCCAGCCCCGCGGAGAGAAATATTGACAGAAGCATGCATGAGCGAGCTGGCGGGCAAAGCGAGTTAATTAGCAGAGAACATTGACGCCGACTAGAATGACAATTACTCGCCCACACAGTTATTACAGGACCAATTTGTACGGTCTCTCGCCGTGTGGAGGTATATCTCGACGACCAGATCGACTACTTCCGGTTAACATATTCACTTTCACAGTTCTAGGGACAACTAGAGTTCATCTCGATTCACTTGGGTATGCATACCCGAGTCTTTCTCTCGTAGCGGGCGTTGTTGTTGTTCTTGTTGCTGTTGTTGTTGTTGTTGTTTTTGTTGTTGTTGTTGTTGTTGCGGTGACTATAGCCAACGGTACCATTTGCCTCTCGCGATTTAGCAGATTCCCTTGCGAACTAGATATAGATAAGAGTGGCTACGGTACCGGTGACATTTTCGAACTCACAGAAGATATCACTTCCTTAAAAAACAAATGCCACTTCAATAAAAATTCCAGTGAGCCGTGTATAGCATTGTTGTTTCGTCAAGTTGGATTATGAAAGCAATAAATGCTCTAAAGGCAAGTGGAACCATGAACTCAGATTCTGAGCCTGGAAGAAATATTTCACTCGGAAGACGCGAGTCGGTACAGTTCATTTATATTGTGATGAAGTTTGTTGGTATCACTACAGCTTGCATCAGTGCCGCAGAAAGTGCAGTACTGTGGCTGTAATTATGCCACGGTAAATACGTACATCGGTTTTAATCGTTTGAAACAATTGAACTTCATAGCAACTTCAATCCATCATAATAATAATGAGTACATGTCAAATTCAGTCACCTATTTGCATAATATTTCTATTTAATGTATCTCGTGAATGGTGTGCGATAAACACGAGCGTCCAGACACGACTAGCTTAGGTCGAGAGCCGAGTTTCTATGTTTATAACTAGGAAAACGCCATATATGCGTTGTTAGACGAGCGGATAGTAATAGTATGGGTAAAAATGGGTAAAAACTGCTTCGAGTGGTACCAATTTAGTACATTTTATGTTTTTTCTTCATAATTGCTGAACCGATCAAACTGAAATTTTTCAGAAATGTGAACCGAAATGTAATTCAACTTCACGCGAAATTTCATTTTTTTGGAAAATATATTTTTTTCCGCCATGTTATTCTGATGGGAATTTTTGGAATTTCTTAAATTCATAAAAAAAAACATATAAACGAGCACCAATTTTTTTCAGTATGTCAAATTGAATCCTCGCTAAAGCACGTCTAATCATACTCGCATGCCTCCTTCATGATTTCTACATTCTGTCACCATTGGTTCGTTAACATATTCACCACGAATACCAGAACAATGTTCCTGAGGCCAAAGATTCCACAGCAAAGAGGTAGCAGGGGCGGATTGGTCAGACTTTTCGAATACTGTTCCAACAATTCGAAACCTGGCACCACCACCAATGATATTTTCGCATACGAAAGTGTAAATCCAAACAATTCGAAACCTGGCACCACCACCATGAGAAAGTGTGAATCCAAACAATTGGAAACCTGGCACCACCACCAATGATATTTTCGCATAAGAAAGTGTAAATCCAAACAATTGGAAACCTGGCACCACCACCAATGATATTTTTGCATAAGAAAGTGTAAATCCAATGCGTTTTCGAACTTATCAGACATTATAAGCCATTTTTATCAAATAACTGAGAATAAAGTCGAGATTCTGGGTAGTTTTTCATACTCGGTACCACCCCTGATTTTGCAAATTTTTTCCTGAAAATGATTTTTTCTGATGGATACAAATTAAATTCATCTAAAAAAAGGCACATGACGTATGAAGTTGTTATCTTGTAGTTGAATAAACACTCCTAAACAGGATGAAACTGCAAGAACAGTGATCACAGTCAGCCATCTTCGAAGGCTGGGCACCAACCTGGACCACTAACCCCAACCATGTGGTACCGAGTAACACAAAACTCTGATATTCCGCCAAATCGACTCCCAGGCTTAACGAGACGCTCTCATTTGTAGTTCCTGGGGCTGAGTGGTTAATACACCGAACCGTCATTCAGAAGACCGGGGTTCGAATCCCGCCAGGGTCGACCATCCTGACAGCGGTGCATCGTGGTTTTCCTCTGTCGTTCAGGTCAATACTGGGATGGTTCCTCAACGACAGGCCACGACCGACTCCTTCCCACTATCCAAGGCACATGAACAATAAATCATCTCATCTCATGTCATAAATCATTCAGCGACGCCAATATATCGTGGTCGCCAGTAAAGTGCGTCGTTCAACTCAATATAAATGAGTAATATTTTTACCTCAATTTATACAAACATTGATTAATTTATTTCTGAACAACCTTAATACGAACCGAATTCCATGTAGATACACTTGTATAGATTAACAGTCGTGTTTTACTCTCAATTTACTAACATTTCATATCTACACAGAGAATGAATGGTTTTGACAGTCAAGGTAGAAAATTGTCTCACTCCGGGCAGAGAAATATTATACGCTTGTACTTTTGTTATTATTCACAAGTGAAGTTTTATTCCCATTTTACTAAGATGAGCTCAACATTCGTCAGAACTGTTTCATTTGTATCTCGCAACAAAGAAGAAGAATATGCGGGGGGCACTTGTGGGGGGGGGGGGGGTCGATAAACACATCAGCAGAACCAAGGCCTAAGTGATGGCGCACGAGGGAAATTACAGCCGAGTGTTGTTGTTTATAAAACACCTTGTGATGACAGTTACAATACATGGGCGAGACATTTCTCATACATAGAGCGCCCCAAGCGGCCGGTGCTGGTACCCACCCAAGACACACAACTTTCACATTTCACTTTAATTCATTTCACGCTATGACGGTTGCCATCGCTACGTAGTCACGCAGAAATGTGGAGATGTATTAGAGAAAGATGTTCGAAAAGTAAAGATTCAGCAAGGCTTTGATTTAAAAACAGAGGATCGCAATATGGTGACATGAATGGGAGGCTGTATCTGGATATTACGTACGATTGAAAGAATTTAATAAATACCATTTCTGTAATGTGATCTGTTTCTATGGCGAGGGTGTCGAGTCTTCCACCAGTGTGACGTTTCACTCCTTTGTAGCATATTATAATATTTTACTATTTACAATCTGAGAGGCGCCGAGATAGATTTCACAGAGGAAATTATATTATCGTAAAATTGAATTGAGACTTGAAAATGGAAATGTTTTATAAGAGCTTGATAGCTATGGAATAAAGAGCGATGTCAGTATAATGACAAAATCTACAGAAAGATTCATTTAACTCAAATGCGTACCAAGTATTCATAATACTTATTAGTCACTGATAGCTTCACCTCATTTAGAATCTGTTATATTTTTGTGTGCTCGATAATTTGAACATTGGATTCGTGTGCTCTCAGTATATCCTCAATGAACCCTTTTCAGAATTCAATGCGCATGCGCTCACTGCCTTCTGGCAGTCAAGATCGCTTGTGTTGCATTCTGGGTGTTTTAGTTCTGTTGAGATAGTTGGTCCGCTTATGCATATGGTTAAAGGCAAAACACCGAGATATATGACGTTTCCTTTTTCTCACTCTGACAGTTTGTACATCTCTTAGAATATAGTTGACATACCAATGGTGCAATCACTATTATACTATGAATAAACACTTTCTCACAAATAATAAACAACAATATACACACATATTCGCACAATAATATAAATAATTCGCGCTGACTAACATTGGCAGCATAGGACTTTCAGCAGCGCGTACCAACACCCCGCTTGACAAACGTCGCCACTAGGTGCCTCTCCAATTTCGAAAAGGGTTCATTGTGAATGTTTTGTCGCAGGAGTCATGTGCTGAAAACAATCTCAGAATTCAGAAGAGGTTTTAAATGTATTATGAATCACATTTTAAATAATAGTCAAGATCTGCAATGAAATGTAATGGTGCTTCAAATAATTCCATCCAGCTTGGGTATAGCACTATTGATGCCACATTCGTTTCATTCGATTATAAAATAGGAATCATTCAATTACTCAGCAGTCTAAATCCAAGTCTCATATAGAACAAGAATCTGTCTCTCGTTTCTCAACGAATAAAATCTAATCTAATCTTGTCCATTCGATCAATTAACAGACGATCTGCAGAGATAAAGTGTGAACTATTTTCCGATTGGATGATTCGTACTCAGCTCGTAACGATTTCCTGTCTCGCCATGTAGCGTTATCCCGATGCAGCTAGCAACGGGAAGATTCTGCTCCTGACTCGGGAACAGCATCCATTATTAACGCTACTTGTCTCGCGAATATCCCTACACAAGAAATAACACCCAGGAAAAAACAAAGAAAAAGATTTTTTTTGTATATTTTCTTTTCGTTTGCACATCAAGTTGCCTTCTGTTTTATTAACTCGGATCTGCTATGCGCCGCGAGTTCACGTTCAACAGTGATAAGTTATTACATTCATAGCGAATTCGCATTACGGAATTAACCCTGATGTAGTTCGAAATGATGGTAGATAATTTCATAACATTTCAAGTGCTTTTCGACTAGTATTTAATTATACATGGTAAAGTTTTACCACCCTATAAATTATTATCTACAACAGTTATAACCGAGTATGCAGTGAATTATTCCTTGAATGGTAATCAACTTGGAATATGAATAAAAGAATATTATATCGATTATATAACTTCCACATTGATAAACTAAACAAAAAGTTCAATATCAAAATTAAATATGAATTCGCCCCCTGAGCCGTTAATTTACACCTTTGACTCCGTGTACAGCTCTTCCTCACATCCGGGCATAAAACCGTTTAATGTTCCATAACATTAAATAGTTGACCATTGAAGATTTAGAGTCCGGTTCGAGCTTTAAACGCTTAACCATGTAATAAATGCTCCGAGTAAATGAGCGGATCACGCAAACTCGGAGCGTTTTCGTTAACTTGTGTCTTAAGGATCTGAACCAGTGATACGCTTAATGATCTCGCATCTTGTGAGTTAACGGAAAGTTAAGCCATTCGGTCCCACCATTACTTCCCCTCCCCCCCTCCCCCTCCCCCTCACACTCTATTTACCCTCGCAGCTTTTACAAGCAGCAAGGTACTCCATTATTTTACCCCTCTCTTATCGCGTCACCTTGCTCGGCGCACAACAATGACATACTGTATTCGGGCGAGAAGTTTAAACTTTTCCCAGCCAAACGAAACGAACAATGAACACTGAAATGAGCTCTCGATGGCGCGATGTTTTGAGTTGATATCTCCGGTTCGAATCATGGATTGGGGCGGGGGGACTGAGGGGTATTTGTCAGCAACGAACCTATCGGGCCATTGTACAACTCGACGGAGAGAAGCAAGTTATGCAGTTTCAAGCTAAGGTAATTTTTTTATATAAAAATTTCCTCTTTGAGAGTGAAGGAGAGTCGGTTGGTTGTGGGAGGGGGGAGGGGGGAAGAGCTTTGATACGGAGACTCGGAGCCTTCAGCAATGCAAATGAGCCACCTTAATCAGCTAGGATAAACCAATTTCACAGCAACCGTGCAGCGTGTACTATACGCACTCGAGGCTATACGCACCAAAGTAACAAGAGAATTACTCACTAGGCGGGATGAGGTTTTCCACTGTAACTTATACTTATACAGGTCGTAACTTTGTAAACGCTTTTCATAACATTTTGTCATTACTCCTCTTACATATTTACTTTTGTTTTCGAGTAAGGAATTGGATTTGGAAATTGAATCAGAAGAATGTTTACTCCATTTTCTTCGTGTCATATTTGTTTTGTTTCTTTATTTTTTCTATCAAGTGTAGTCTGTATGGTAAGCTGAACGCACCCAATATCTGTAGCAGTACGCAATGTTAGATGGAAACATTTCACGAGATTTGTATTCATGAAGGAAATAAAAGTCCTTAAAGTAGACTTTAATGAATGATTACGATACGAATTCTCTGATTTTTCAGAAAATCAGGAAACATCGCCTCAATTTAAGAAGTTTCATTTTGTTTTCTGGCTCCCAAAGACCATGCGTCACTGATTCTGTATAGAAACGTGAACAGGATCGAGTCATGTCTACGTCACGACTGGAAAAGAGGACTGAATCCTGGAGGAAAAGTGAATTGATTATAATTTCTGAAATTGAGATTAGGATTTCTAGTTTTCTCATCTCAATACTCGTCGTCTTTACTCTCAAAACATCACAACAAACAGATGTAATTCGTGTGTTTACGTTGCTAGGCAACCTTCTTCTGCATTCATCTCACCAGTCATTATCAGCTGAGGGGAAGTTAAAGTCTCCCCCCCCTCCCCCCGTATCTTCCCGTGTACAACTACAGGGAGATACGGAGAGGAGAGAGTTGGAATTTAAATTGGTTAAGCATCCGAAACGTAGCAAGCTTTACTCTCAATTTAGCTTGTTTAGATGGTGTTTAAGCCATAGCAATTTCCCGACTGGCTGGATGCGTGGAATGGCAACACTGCCTTAACAACGAGGTTTCACTCTATCAATTCGATCAAGTTACCACAAAAGAGTGGTTAAAAATTAGAACACCGTTGAATACGCTTCTTTTTCTTCGACAGGAATACGGGGGATATTTCTCTTACGTCTTACAATATCTATGTTATCCTTGATATCCTTGATATAGGCCTATTATATATCACTTGATTTGTAAATAATTTATGAATACATTTCAAAAAGGAATCGGGACGCATCTCCAATTAAACAATCCCTTCTTTGCCCCCCTCCCCTCCCCACCAACAACAATACAAAAATGACCTGAGAAAAATACAAAAGATTAATTGATTTTACATTGAAACGTATTTAAAAAATGTATTCAAAATTATTATCATCTTTACTGAACGATGATAATTCATAACAAATAATAATGGAAGTACATTTATAGAATATGAAAATATTGATTCATCTGTACAAATTGATATTTCATGACAAAAATATTGAATGAATAAAAATCCACACTATCGCTTATTTTTTATGATTATGAAACTGAAAAAAAAGTTATTTTCAGAAAAAGATCCGGAACGCTGTTCCGTTGCGTTCCGGCACAATGAACCACAGTACGCCTCAATGAGCATGATCTGGACCACTCAGTCCTACAAGATAATACCCAATCAAAACCAGACATGGTTTCTCACAATCTATTCAAATTCTATGGAAATGTGAAACGTTATCCAAGAAATCTTATTAAAGTAAAAAAAAACTTCGAAGAGGCAAAGTTTTTTCATCAAAACATTTTCAAATTACTTCATTTTGTGTAACGAGATTACATGTTTAACCATGGTGTATTATCCACATTGGTTCAGCGTGAAGACCGTTAGCGACTCATCAAGCGTGGCTGTTTCCTCGCAGCGAGTATATAGACGATCATCTTCTTCTGCGTGAAGACCGTTAGCGACTCATCAAGCGTGGCTGTTTCCTCGCAGCGAGTATATAGACGATCATCTTCTTCTGCGTGAAGACCGTTAGCGCCTCATCAAGCGTGGCTGTTTCCTCGCAGCGAGTATATAGACGATCATCTTCTTCTGCGTGAAGACCGTTAGCGACTCATCAAGCGTGGCTGTTTCCTCGCAGCGAGTATATAGACGATCATCTTCTTCTGCGTGAAGACCGTTAGCGACTCATCAAGCGTGGCTGTTTCCTCGCAGCGAGTATATAGACGATCATCTTCTTCTGCGTGAAGACCGTTAGCGACTCATCAAGCGTGGCTGTTTCCTCGCAGCGAGTATATAGACGATCATCTTCTTCTGCGTGAAGACCGTTAGCGACTCATCAAGCGTGGCTGTTTCCTCGCAGCGAGTATATAGACGATCATCTTCTTCTGCGTGAAGACCGTTAGCGCCTCATCAAGCGTGGCTGTTTCCTCGCAGCGAGTATATAGACGATCATCTTCTTCTGCGTGAAGACCGTTAGCGACTCATCAAGCGTGGCTGTTTCCTCGCAGCGAGTATATAGACGATCATCTTCTTCTGCGTGAAGACCGTTAGCGACTCATCAAGCGTGGCTGTTTCCTCGCAGCGAGTATATAGACGATCATCTTCTTCTGCGTGAAGACCGTTAGCGACTCATCAAGCGTGGCTGTTTCCTCGCAGCGAGTATATAGACGATCATCTTCTTCTGCGTGAAGACCGTTAGCGACTCATCAAGCGTGGCTGTTTCCTTGCACTGAGTATATAGACGATCATCTTCTTCTGCGTGAAGACCGTTAGCGACTCATCAAGCGTGGCTGTTTCCTCGCAGCGAGTATATAGACGATCATCTTCTTCTGCGTGAAGACCGTTAGCGCCTCATCAAGCGTGGCTGTTTCCCTCGCAGCGAGTATATAGACGATCATCTTCTTCTGCGTGAAGACCGTTAGCGACTCATCAAGCGTGGCTGTTTCCTCGCAGCGAGTATATAGACGATCATCTTCTTCTGCGTGAAGACCGTTAGCGACTCATCAAGCGTGGCTGTTTCCCTCGCAGCGAGTATATAGACGATCATCTTCTTCTGCGTGAAGACCGTTAGCGACTCATCAAGCGTGGCTGTTTCCTTCGCAGCTGAGTATATAGACGATCATCTTCTTCTGCGTGAAGACCGTTAGCGACTCATCAAGCGTGGCTGTTTCCTCGCAGCGAGTATATAGACGATCATCTTCTTCTGCGTGAAGACCGTTAGCGACTCATCAAGCGTGGCTGTTTCCTCGCAGCGAGTATATAGACGATCATCTTCTTCTGCGTGAAGACCGTTAGCGCCTCATCAAGCGTGGCTGTTTCCTCGCAGCGAGTATATAGACGATCATCTTCTTCTGCGTGAAGACCGTTAGCGACTCATCAAGCGTGGCTGTTTCCTTGCACTGAGTATATAGACGATCATCTTCTTCTGCGTGAAGACCGTTAGCGACTCATCAAGCGTGGCTGTTTCCTCGCAGCGAGTATATAGACGATCATCTTCTTCTGCGTGAAGACCGTTAGCGACTCATCAAGCGTGGCTGTTTCCTCGCAGCGAGTATATAGACGATCATCTTCGGGGTGTAAACCTTTCACCCCCCCCCCCCAGGGGGCGTTCAAGCGTCGCGACGTCGATATACAGGTGGTTCTCACAAGTGGCTCGCGTCACTCGAGCTACTGACAGCAACACTTGCACACTGCACAGTAGAACTGCATTCACTCACTGCACTTTTACTGTACGTTATACAATAACTCTGGACACATTTACACAGTTTCACGTTCACTTTATATATTCGAGTTGTTTGTTTCCTCTAAATCGACTCCCATGGACTCATAATCTGATCTCTATTAAACACGGTGTATTCTCGTGCTGCCTATTCTCACATTGCCTACGCTACCTGTACACCCTTTCTGTCTCACACTGCCCACGAATCGTCTCCCAAACTTCCCCAGTTGGCTTCTCAGTTTGGTCCTTCTGGTCGGTTCGATCCGGTTTGTCTGTAGTTATATTGGCGTAATAGTTACTATCCAGGAAATCGGTTAGGGCACAGAAAAGCTAAGAGTTTATGGTTAGTGTTTTTCTCTTGTATTTTGCTAATTTTCAGTTGTAAAGGCTTATACTGCAATATCTTCAGAGGCAACGTTGTATTTCACTGTTTATTTCACCAGTTTTTCAGTTATGCTTGAAATTAGATTTTTCTCACTGAAAAAAGATCGTGATTTGATGGGGTGAGATATTCAAGTATATACAAATGTATCATTGTTCGACCTCATGGAATGAAGCGGGAATGTTATTGACATTATGGGGTGTCGGTAGACAGCGTGGGCACCAGAAGACAAATAGTACCAAACTGGGCTGCCAAGCTGGAGGAACGATTCGCATGCTGTGTGAGACGAAGAGGGTGTACAGGTAGAGTGTGAGAGAGAGAGGGATAGACTTGACTGTTGTGCATTACGCCAGCTCGCACGGCGTGTTGAGAAGTGCACAGTAGGCAACTTGTAGATCCGCTTGGCAGCACAAACTTGTGTTACTCCTGCGATAAACAAGAGTTCACTCCAGGAGCTGAATCAGGGAACTGGGAATGGTTCGTTTAGTCGAACTCATATAGAAACATGGCGCTTAATGGAGAGATCCTAGCATACATACACACATACACATATATATATATATATATATATATATATATATATATATATATATATATATATATATATATATATACATACATATATATATATTTTTTATATATTTTCATATATATATATGTATATATACATACATATATATATATTTTTTTTTATATATTTTCATATATATAGGCCTATATATATATATATATATATATATATATATATATATATATATATATATATATATATATATATATATATATACAAAGAAACGAACAAATATTGGGAAATAAGTGAGTAATCTTATGAAGTCGCAGTTGTTTTTCTCGTTGATATAGAAGGAGAAGCTTCTTCTTCTCCGACGTAATCTATTTGAGACGCTAGCCGAGCTCATGGCTGTAACCGGAAGTCTCATTCGGCCATCGCTTGATGAACAGGATCCGTCATATCTCCCTCGGCTGTAATCGGGTCCTTTAAGGACGCTCTGACGTCACAATGGCGGCTGGTTAACGCACTGCTGGGCTGATACGACGTCAAGCACGGTCCCACTGATACGACGTGGATCGCAAGGAAGAGATGATAAGAGTAGAAATGTGATTTCAGAAGAAGAAAATATAAAAAAGAATAAATATAAAGTCGGTGTGAGTGGGATTGATGAGAAACCCGAGAGGAGAGGTCGAGTGGTTAGCCACTGAACCGTCATTTGGGAGGCCGGGGTTCGATTTTTGTGATGGTCCACCATCCTGACAGGGGTTTTCTGTGGTTTTCCTCTGTCGTTCAGGTCAATACCGGGATGGTTCATTATCAACAGGCCACGACCAACTCCTTCCCACTATCCGAAAAAAAATGATAAAATAACCTCCCATCTGAATATCCCATCATCTCATACATCATCATTCACCGACGCCAAAAAAACGTAGTTATCAGTAGAGTGCGTCGTGAACCCAATATAAATGAATATATATATATATATATATATATATATATATATATATATATATATATATATATATATATATATATATATATATATATATATATATATATATATATATATATATATATATATATATATATATATATATATATATATATATATATATATATATATATATATATATATATATATATATATATATATATATATATATATATGGATGGATAAATTATATCATATCTCATAGGCCTAGCTATCCTAATTTTTCGAAAATTGTGATATATCAATTTTGTGGTTATAACTTCTGGCTATGAATACATGGGAGACACATCCAAGAATACCAAACCCCAACAGAAAAACCTCATAGTTTCTTCATGCTGTGACTGCATCTGCTAAATGACAAGCCGAGTGGGGGAAGTTGAGAAAACGACTCCGTGGGCTCTGTAATAATAATAAATAATGAGAATAAGATCTCAGTAATCCAGATAATTGTTTAGCCAATAGTTAACCGCTTTTACATAGACATAACATGAAAACTACATTACCATATAATAACCATACTGAATATTGAACTATGAAACTAGACTATAGCATATCACATATAATATTACATATAAACTTGTAACTTGAGGACTAACTAATAACTAGAACATATTGCAATAGTGTCAAGTGACGCTTACCTAATGACAGTTATATTAATGGAATATAATAACAAAACGATAGATTGTTGTAGAAAGTTGATAACACCGTGACAACAGCCGAGTTTGTGGCCAGCCGTGTTTATCGCAACTAATAAACCTATTGCAATAATCTAATCTGAACCTGCCAGGTCTAGGGCTCTAATTACGAACATGAAAGCTTTTTAAGTGAGTTCGGCCGAGTTCGGAGTTTTCGCCCGATGAAGCGCAGAGTTTTAACGAGTTGGGGGAAACGTGAAGTTTGCGTGGCGGTCAGAAGTCGTCGAAGATCAGAAGACTTAGAGATAATATTGAATTCCCAGAGGGCGATGCTTGTACACCGAGCCAGAGTGGGGTGCCAGAGTAGAGCCAGAGTTGGATGCGTGGGAAACTTATTTCTTGTGCAAATACAAACCTGTTTTATGATCTTCAGCTTTTTCTGTGACACCGACAGTGTGGTCATTTCATCATCCTTTCATTGTTATGGTTTTTATTTTTTTATTTTGACGACATATCATCTGAAAAAATATATTTATATTTTATCCCATGAATCGGCTAAATTCTGGAATTTGAATAGTTCATCCATTCGTTCCGAGTCTTCTGACAATATTGTACCTCAACTGGTATCCATGGACAACTGTAGACTGATTCTTAAATGACATTACTTTCTTAAGACTAGATTCTGTCGAATAATGGAGATATTTATCTCCATAATTAAAAAAAAAAATAGAAATTAAGATCACAATATAAGAGATTATAATCAATTTTTTGTTCTCCATGGACCATGAATCATGACGTAGGCAATACCGATTTTGTGAAGAAACATGAACAGAATCGAGTGATGTCTACGTCACGACTCAGAAAGAGGCCGGGTCCTGAAGGACGAATAAATAATCACAATTGCTGAATCTGAGATATTTACTAGTTTCATCTACAATCAGAGATATAAATATCGAAAAAATAGGTTACGTTCACTTTACTTTACGTTCACTTCTTTATTCACTCAAAAGTACTCGAACATCACTGTTACAAGGTTCACTCATTCATTGTAAACTTCATCTCAAAGTATGTCAGTAAGTAGATGCTTTGCTTTCAGCTGAATCAGTTCTATTTTTACCCTTTTCTGCCGGGAATTAAGTTTTTGTTCTCTAGTAATAACATTTTCACAAGACACCATACAGAAGGTCAGCGTGAAACAATGTTCCGGACAAAGCGGCGCAAAAAGGAGGAGATACGTCACTACCAGTTAGGTCAAGACGACGTGAGACGGCGTCGCGACGTCGACATTAATGTGAGTCGTGAGATTTGTTATTCATCATGACGTCATAGGCCTGCTTGATGAGATTAGGCTGTGATTGGTTGATGGAATATTCTCAACGAACTGAATTTCAATGATAAGTCAACATCCCGGCACAGCTGACTTGCTGACATGGAGCTGTGAAGCATGGGCCTACACGAGGATATTGATTATAGTAGTTATTATACATTATAGAGACGTGAAAATGTGAAAACACGAAGTGTCCACGTGGACATGTTGTACTTCTCCATTCTATTCCATCCATTATCATCGATTTATATATTTCCATTTTTATTTTCCAGAGCAAAATTCATGTTTCCACTTCATCTCTCAAATGGAATTCAGATTTTGATATATTTTCCGATCTTTTGGAGAAGAATGTATCGTATTATCACATGAGGGAATTGTAGGATATCAAAGGACATCGCAACCCTGATGTAATTGTTAATCGACGAATAACGACGATCTTGAATCCCCAATTTCAGAGAAAACTATCAATCTTCATCTCAATTCCAGAGATGTTTGATTGATTCATTTGTCCTCCAACACCTGACCCTTCTGAGTCGTGACGTAGACATTACTCGATTCTGTTCGCGTTCCTGTACAGAATCGGTGATGCCTCTACGTCATGACTCGTGGTCTCTGAAGGTAAACAAATGAATGAGTTATAATCTCTGGAATTAGGATAATGATTTCGAGTTTTCTCAAAAATTAGGGAGATAAATGTCGTCAAAATCATTAAAATCTAGTCTCAGGAATCTGATGTTCTATTAATAACTCGGTTAGAACATATGAATAAATGCGATTAATTGTGTCGGGAATCGAACTCCGGTCTCGTGGCTAACAACTGGGGCACCCAGATCCCTCCTTTTATTCAGTTCAATGGAAGCAATGACAATTGACTGCATGTAATCGATATATTCTATTGTTAATCCGTCACAAAAGGCTCTGACTTCCTGACCATTGATCGAATTGTTACATTGTTTGTTACGATCATTAAATTAGAATACTGGAAGGGAATGCTATTAAAATATAGATTGAAGAGCTATTCTGTAAATGACAACAATAAAATCTATATTCGATATTATTATCTGAGGTAAACATTGATTAGACATACGTTTGCAGTCAAGCCCAGTTGAGTGATCCACACTCGGAAATCACTAGAAGACAAAATATGACCAAACTGGGATGAACTGGAAACGACTTCGTAGGCAGTGTGCGAATAGGAAGTGTGACAATAGGCAGTGTGAGACAGAAAGGTGTTCAAGGTAGCGTAGGCAGCGTGAGAAAGAAAGGTGTCCATGTAGCGTAGGCAGTGTGAGAATAGGCAGTGTGAGACTCGACCGTGCCGTGAGCATTGTTGATCGACACAACAACGCTCGGAACACGGATATCACTCAGCTAGAGCCACTCCACTCGGTGAAACATGGCACTCGCACGGCCGCTAGACGAGCTAAATTAACTTGAGTGTGTGTTCAATATTTGGTGGGAGGATGCCAACAGAGACAGAGATAGCAGTCATAGAAGAGAGAGTGAGAGACAGAGAGTGAAACATGATTATGATGCGATTGTGAGAGGAGGGTGAGAGGGAGAGAAAGAGAGTGGGTATGAGTGAGAGAGTACAGATGAAATGAACAGTAGTGTATGAGACAGAGAGAGAGAGAGAGAGAGAGAGAGAGAGAGAGAGAGAGAGAGAGAGGGAGGGAGAAAGTGTGTGTATGAGTGCGAGAGAGTACAGATGAAGAAGATAGTATTGTATGAGAGAGAGAGAGAGAGAGCTCAATTAGGCCGACATGCGCAAGGTATCAGAGAGTGGATTTGCGGATCAGCGCTAAATGCAAACTATCCATGGAGTAACACCCCAGGATTAAACCAGGCATGTTTTGTTTACATGCACCGACCCCATCACATCTTCTTGATCAACGGACCGGAGTTCGATCCTCGATACGAACACTATTCGCACTAATTACTCGGCACTAAATTACACAGGATACACTGCAGATCGTTTTGTTCGTTCAACTATATCGGGTTTAACGACGCCCTGTAATGATGAATACGATATATCGGCATCCGTGTGTGATATGGGAGATGATGGGATGATGAGATGAAAGGTGTTTTTGGATGATGGGAAGAAGTTGGGTCTGGCATGTTGTTCGAGGAACCATCTCAGTACTGCCCTGAACGACTGAGGGAAACCACGGAAAACCCCTGTCAGGATGGTGGACCATGGCGGGAATCGAACTCCGGTCTCCTGAATGACGGTTCAGTGTGATGATCACTTGACAACTTGTCTCAGTGAATCGTTTTTCATCTCTCCAACTAACTTCAAATCTTCACTGAATTTAAACACATGTGCCTAGAGCCATATGATACACATTATAACAAACTTGTGTGCATCACGGAACAGACGTTTCGAATTCAATAATGTTATGTATATATTTGTTATTCATCAAGTAGAGAGAAATAATAACATGAAAATGATCATGGATCGAATGGATGATTCGATCCAGATAGATACATGGATCGAATGAAGTATATTTCATACAGGACAAGGTATGTAGAGTTACCGCTTTTCTCTGCCCGTTATTTCAGAGAAATGATTCCAAGTATAAATGCACCTCCATCTCAGGATTGCTCCAATCAAGTTTGTTCAAAATTTCACAGAGAATTCAAAATAAAATTTTGAAAATATATGAAACCAACAAAATGTTTGAATTTTGAGAATATATGAAACCAACAAAATGTCATGAAACCTAAACATTTGAAAGTTTGTCAACAGAAATGTCAAGAAATATTGAACCACTTTCACAAGTCAGATCAGTTCCATCTCAAGTCATGCCATAGATCCAAACAACACGTAGAACAATCAATATCTACTTTAAACGAACCATCCATGAGAAACGGGCACCGAACATGACTGATTCAACACATGCATAGCCAGGTCCAAATAACAGACTCGAAATGTTTCCACATCCCCTCCATCGAACATAGCCACAAAATGAAAAACTTATCAATATCAACAGAACGTAACACGTAGTATTATACATACACGTACGTGCAAATACGTGCTCGGTTCGGTCATATTAAAAAGTCGTGTTAACACTCGGTTGGTCCGCGTCATGTCCGCCTAGCTGTCTCTAGAGACCTTGCCATAGGCCCGATATAAATGAACTTTAGCAGGCAGTGCATTGACATGACACGACACGCCTGTCGAATCTGTCTCAGTCGTATAGAGGGCGGTGTGATCGAGAGGAGATCCGTCATGTCACCCTCTGTACCAACTCTGTCACCCTCTGTACCAACTCTGTCACCCTCTGTACCAACTCTGTCACCCTCTGTACCAGCTCGTCCGCAGTGGAATATCCAGTGAGGTTATTCAGGAACTGGAACTAGTAGTGTAGGATAGGGTTGCCATACGTCCAGTGAAGAGAATATCGGCGGTGCAAGCGGGGCAGTGGAAGTTAGGAGAATAGATGTTACAAAACTCAACTGTTAAAAGTATGATTACATTCCAAATAATGTATAAACACATATGGGATTATCATTTTTGTGTTTTGCGTCAAACACAATTTGTTTATAATACACTTATGACCTGTCCATATAACCTCTATTGAATTATATTGAAATGAAGGGTAGAGAATTGTCTTTCGTTCATCAACCCTTAATGCTTCAACCATTTTGCTCGATATGATCGAAATATTTCATTGAATACATTGTCATTGTAGAAGAAAGTTCGCAATTAAAGATGAATATTTGGAATTGAGGTAATTCATCCGCCACGAAAATGCTACAATTAGAATAGCATCAAAAGAACGAATATTCCAAATGACATCCAATTTAAGGTGGAGCATAAAAACACTCACACTTTCATTTTCGCATTATTCAATTATTTGTTTTATTTATATTCCAGTATTTCCTAATTGGAGATGCTTGTATGTTGGTTTTCGTGCCTGTTAAAGCGAGTTAATTTATTACTCTCTCATAATATATAGTTAATTAATTCAGACTATGGTTTATTTCTCGTTAAAGACTCTCTTCTTGAGATCTATCTACCGCCCCCCCCCCCCTCCCTACACGCCACTAGATGGTGCAACTCTCACACTACAGCAGCGCTCCTTGATACAGTCAACTGTGGATATCTCGCCTTAATATTGACTCACTCCCCCCCTCCCCTCATTTCCATGGCGGGAAACAGAACGAGATAGTAACTTTAAACAAACTTTCAGCAACTCGAGAAATAGACTCGGAGCTCATTAATAAACAATCGAAGACGAATGCGGACGAACTGGTATAAGCTAACATCTCTTGGTAACTTATGGTTTTCCACTCTGATGAATAAATTATCTGTCATTTATCATTTTAATGCCATAGTTGGGAATAGTTGGAGCCCAATGCAATCCACAGTTTGACCAGATGAGGATACTAATGAAGATATCGATCATGAATATAGGAGAACGTACCAACACTGATGAAAACAAACTGTCCTGAGAAACAACTGTCCTTGAAACCAACTGTACTGAAAACCAGCTGACCCGAACTGCCACTTCCTAACCAACCTGTCGAGAAGTTGAAGTGGGAGGTTCGACTCCTCCCCTTCAGCAATGTCATCTTACACAAACCTTATCGGCCCGACCCTAACCATCACTGATATGGAACATTTGATTAGTTGGTAACAATCTTATAGGTGCCCACAATATAGAATTTTAAGAAATCATTTGTTTGGTTAACGTCTCACTGTATCACTTTTCAATTTTGTATTCACTCAATCTCCTTATAATTCTATTCAATCCCTTTTCAAATTCCACATTTTTCTATTCAATCAGTTCTCTTTTATGTACTAATATGTGATAATTTCAATCTATTTCTCTTTATTATTCTATGTATTTTTTACATTGATTGCTATCCTGTTTGCTAATGTATAGTCAGGGACCAATAAAGGGTTTTTCTTCTTTTGTACAGGTTGCTCGAAAACTAGATGTTTTTAGTACAGTTGGTTTTTAGTACAGTCGATCAATTCCCTAATGACATACACGATGTGCGTGATTCTTCAAATATCTGTCAGTCTTTCAACTTCCAGCCGTTCCAAGTTCCAACTTCCTCCATCTGAAGGAACGACTGAGGGAAGTTGTCGCATTGCAAAACTTGTTACAACTGAAACAAGCCGGTTTGATTCTCCGTTCTCCCGGCGAACACAGCGCCATGGAGTAACCAGACTAATTAACTTCATAGACTCAATATTTAATGTGTATCGACGTATTCGATTAGACCTGTGCTTGGATGTTCATGAACTTGGACGCTGAACACTAAGAATAGAATCACTGTATTAAATATTAACGGGATGCAGGCACACTCATGCTCAAGAAAGAAGAGGAAATAGAAGAATTCATCTTCACCATTCTTTTCTATGTTCTTCACGAACAAGTTTTGAATGAAATGTGAATTAACCGCAAGGTAATTTCATGCTCGAATTAACATGACCCTCTATTTGTATGGATTCAATCAGTTTTAAGATAATCCGTCATTGAATACCAAGAATGTGATGAAATTAGTTGACGTATTATTTTGAAACTGATCCAAGCAAAAATAATAATGATAATAATTGAAGAGCATAAAACTATATCTTGGAGTTGATATACTCGTATTGAATGAAACTCTTCCATTTCATCTTCATTTCATTTTTTAAATCATTTCCTTCTTGTTATACAACACAATTTCACATACTGGTACGTGGTTAAATACGGTGAACTCATCATTCAGCTGTAAATGATTATTTACATATATTGATACAACAAGAAACCATATACAAAGCATATATACCATATACAAAGCATATACAAAAATTAGTGAAGATGCATTCCTCCATGTTGCTTATCACTGTGCATGCACCGCCTTTTGCACAGCAGATTATAGTGGTTATTGGAACGAGCGCCATGAATTATTCATTTCTTAAACGTTCCTAAACATCAATACAGTGTAATGTATTCAATGCGGTAGACTTCACCACGGTACAAGAGCTTATAATTGTACCAGATATTGTTTTACCGGCAGATTAGAAAATGATTAGCAAAGGCAAACTTGCAATGAAACGAGGACGAAAACAACTATGCATATCAATCACCAGAGTACAACATTGGCTCAAGAAAACTCCAATTCCATCCATTATTGTTTTATCAAATCACCAACGTCAATAGAAAATATATTCTATTCATATATACATATCTATACATTATATAAAATTTTCTTTTCTTTGATGAGTGTTGTTGGTTCTGGAAAGAACCCTCCTACTCGACGTTTCGGTGAAAAACTGTTCGCCATCTTCTGGATTCGTTCTTGTCTCGTGGAAGTCCTTGAATCGAATCTCCCTCGAATCCTTGCATTCGATTGAAAGACTTCCACGAGACAAGAACGACTCCAGAAGATCGCGAACAGTTTTTCGCCGAAACGTCGAGTAGAAGGGTTCTTTTCAGAACCACAACAACACTTCTCCAAGGAGGGCAACTTTCTGCGAAAATTGACTCACCATCAACCACCGGCCCTCAAAACTTCAGACATCACATATATATATTTTATGGCCTGTATTAGAAAAAATATATTTTATTTATATTCGGTTCTGACGACGGACTGTATTGATTGATACGATCTATTGGCGTCGTTGAATGATACATGAGATGATGGGATGATGGAATGATGAGAGGAAAGGCTGTTTTATCACTCGATCTGGAACAATAGATGAAACAGTAAATATTTGTTGTACACTTGAAAATATGTGCTCAACATAAAATCGGAGTGACTTCTCACAAGATTTTATCGGCTTTTGCTACATGTGATAATTTGACAGTAAATATGTGCTAATAACAAGTTGCAATGCTGCTATTGATTACTCGCAAGTTATTCCTGTCTCGAGTCAATTAGAGCGTCGAGGGTGAGCCACGCGTCGCCCTGACTGATTGCTTTCACAAATCCTGCATTCCGTTCATTTCCACATCTCTGTGCAAATAATGCCAGATTTGCATTGTCAAGGAGCAGCTAGGTTCCTTTTCTCAGTCAATAACGTGAGCCGAGCAAATGAGCGATAGCGTATCTAATTTCTTCTGTGAAATTGATCTTTATTTATGAGCTGCAGTGTTGGTTTACTCTCGAGAATACGAAATGAGTTATCAGAATGTTGAAGTTCTATCTATTCTCTCATCTCGAACGAAGAAAGGGGTAAAGTTTCTCGACTAGTTTTCTCAATTAGTTGACTGTTAAGAGCGAAGGTGTCGCCCTCTAACCACGAGGGCGTGAACAGTCCATTAGACAAATGGAAGGCTTTTAGTTTGAGGTTAGCTCTTTGACAATTCGAGACACAAATTACTTGACAATAATTCAATCGCGTGATATTATTCGTCCGTATATGAGGGAGGAACGAGTCGCCTTCGTTACGAAAAACACCATTATTGTTATTGTTCAGGAAATGAAATAAATGTACTCGAATTGAGATCATATCATGAAACAAACAACATTTCACAAATACAAATTTATGAAAAATTTATTGTGATATTCCAAAAATAGGAATCTTAAAAAGTCATTTGTAGAATGAATGGTTGAATCGATAATGTACAAGACACGATGTCAAGAATGTCTCCATTATATTCAGCCCAGTATACGCTCAACAAGTATGATACCAACTTCTGTGTTCTTCAATATTGGTATAGTGATGTGTTTGATTATTCACACATAATATTGATCGGATTGAGCGTTAGCGAAGATTTCCATCCCACTCTTATTCAGCAAGGTCTGTTGTTTGTGAACACCGCACAGGTCGCACGGTTTGACTGATCGACATGAAACTTTTTCTGTACAGGCGAACTAAACCAAACTAGAACTGCGTAGTTTTGGGTCAATTCGGTTGGACCATTTTCGAGAAATACCACCTTGAAGTTTCGAAAAACCCAGAACATTTGGGTACCGGTCAAAAAGATTTGACAAATAAAATAAATCCAAATCACTTCCAATCCTCACCGAATGCAAAAACAGGAATTATACACATTATTAAAAATCCGTATCCAATTGGGACCAGCGATTACGAAGAAAATAATCTGTAAATGTTTTTCATTCATCAAATAAATGGAAATAATATCAGTAAATTGTTTCAGAGCTTGATTTACGGCTCCCTAGATTCGATAGTAACCCAATGAAGTTCATTTCATATGAGTCAATGTGTGTAGTTTCTCTCTCGCTCATCTTACATGCGTGCTCAAAAGAAGTCTTCGCACTCTGATTGGATCACCGCGTAGCGTGCCCGAGCTATGTGCTGTATCATAATCCACTTGTTGGTGTTTGTAGTAGCAGCGACGTCAGGCGACGCCGGGCGTCCTTTGATGTCGGCGTCGCGTGACGGTGCTAATTAGCCACGGTTTCAACTGTTGCCTTGTTGTGTGCCTCAAGTGGGGCTCGCATTTTATTGTGGTGGTAAGCTGCTCGAACTGAGATCACTTCAAAGGGTCAATGTGGATATGTTATTAGTAATACTAATTATAAGGATACAAATCAACTCTCGAATTTTGATTGAATTATTGAATGAGCGTTAACGAAGATTTCCATTCCGTTTTTTTAGTTTGTTTGTTTTTTTGTTCATTTGTTTGTAAGCACTATACAGGTCGCAGGGTTTGACCGATCGACATGAAATTTTTCTGTATACGCAAACTTATCCAACTTGAAAGTGTATAGTTTTTGGGTCGAATCGGTTGGACCATTTTTGAGAAACATCATCTCAAAGTTTCTAAAAACCCCATAAAATTAGTCTGTGCAGAAAGAAAAATGAAAAATGAAATATCTCCAATAAATTCAAATTCAAACTATAGATTCGTGAAACTGGGCCTAAATGGTATGAAAATTACAATTTCCCTCAAATAATCTAGAATTGATTGTTAAATCATCAGGCAAACAATAATCAAAACAATAATCGAAACATTTCTATTCATAATTGAAAGTGGAAGTATTGGAAAGTATTTCAAAATTCCAAGAAATTGTTGTTGAAAGAGTTGATATATATGAATTGACCCGTCCAAAAGTATTCAATGAAGAATATTCTGTACAGAGTTTCGACACAAATTAATCACTATTATAGGCCACTAAAGTTACTTCGGTTGTTAGTAAAACTGAGGGTTACGAATGTATCGTAGCGGATAATTTATTGACAGATTTATAATATTCATTCGACCCTAATTTCCGTTATGATGCATGCTCAATGATACCACAGACGTATAGACGCTAAAGAAAAGTGTGCTCTGAATTTCAATTATCAAAAACGCTTTGTACAACATAAATAAGTTAGGTATCTTAAAGACTTAATTACCGAGAAGGAGCGAACTCAGACTAGGCCATTAAAAAGAGTAATTAACGTTTTCGGTGTTTCTGTAATTACAACTTTTTACAGCACAATTAAAGTGTATATCATTACAACTAGACGCATAGATTAAATGAGAACATTCATTGGAGATGTTTTCACAAAATAATGGATTTCAAATGAAGGTAACTTATATATGAATCACACACACATTTAGATGTATAACTGATGATCCAAGATGTTTTCACTTAGTGAGACTAGTTCGAACTATCTAATCTAGGCATGAAAGTACATATTCATCATGAATAAAAGAAAGTGTTTCGAAAGAGCGTAGCAAATTACTTATAATGTCTCAAAACTTTATCCAAAGTAATCATCAATCATCAATATTATATGTATACATCAATTTATTCTATATCATATTTGCTCGAATCATATAGGCTACTCATAGTCCATAATTCTGTCCATTTATTCAGTTTTTGAGACTTGAAGTTTGTGAAATATTTAACCATCTGTCATATTGGCACATGATGATTTCAATTGTGGTTATGAGACTTGCACGTTCTCATAGTTATTGCGTTATATATAATCATGATTAGACAATCACATCTAATAATAATCATAAACTTCATAGTACATAGACAAGTCAGTACTAATTAAGATTCGAAGTACAATAACACGATCGTAACATTCAACATGATATAGAAGATCATTCCCTCTATAAAGTCGTATTAATTGCATGTAAAATTAACTGTAGAGATTGTAGTTTGAGAAGATTGAAACAGAACCGTGTTTTAGTATTCACGAGTACAGCTTTAGCCCGGCTTCTCAAGACGCTGTTTCCATATTCCGACTTGCTCCACGCTCGGATCTCAGACACGGCCACATGGAAACAACGACCTCCTAGTACACGTCTTCATATCACTGCTCGAGATACCTTACATGCTCGTTCCGATCTCGGCGGCCATATTGGACATTCACAACAATAACTTCCTCTTTTTTGAAAAACTTCATTAGTTTTAACGACGCACAGGTATGATAGCGCAGCTCTAATGGCTTCGGATGGATGATTAATGAGATGATAGGATGATGATGGTTTCTTGGGTAATGGGGAATATAGTGGAAAGGAAGTGGTCGTGGCCGCCTTATTGTAGGAACCATCCCGGCATTAGCCTGGACTACAGAGGGAAACCATGAAAAACCTCTGTAGAGATGTGCGGCGGCGGGGATCGAACCGGGTCCACAAACCGGCACCGTATAGCCACTCTTATCCACATCTAGTTCACAAGGGAAACCGCTGAATCGTAAAATACAATTGGGACCGTTGCTCTGCTTTGTCTGCAAGAAAGCTGAAATGCCTGTCATGTTATCAGTATGGGAGTCGGTACAGCTTATATATATCAGGATGAAATCTGTTTGCATCATCACATCGTGCAATGATCGTGGCTCAACTCAATTATGTATGTATAAATGAATGGGTTAATTATTGCAATTTTCCAAGGAAAATCGCAAATTTCCCGACACCCCTTTACACATGGGGTTGTTCAAAACCTGTTTGCCGGAGAACTATACATTGGATCGGTACGAAATAAAAAATTTCTGCAATCTAATAAAAGAACCTTAATTTTGATACCACACATGACCCTGTGGAAGATTTTCCGAAGAAAATCGTAAATTTTCCGACACCCCTCTACACATGGGGTCGTTCGCGAATGTTTTTTGGGAGAACCGGAGATCGGATCGAGACGAAATAAAAACTTTTCGCAATCTAATGAATGTACCTTCATATTGATACCACACATGACCATGTGGAAGGTTTTCCGGGGAAAATCGCAAATTTTCCGACCCTCTCCTACACATGGGGTCGTTCAAAACCTGTTTGCCGGAGAACTATACATCGGATCGGACCGAAATAAAAATTTTATGCAATCTAATGAATGGATTCTCATTTTGATACCACACATGACCCCGTGAAAGATTTTCCGGGAAAAATCGCAAATTTTCCGACACCACTCTACACATGGGGTTGTTCAAAACTTGTTTGTCGGAGAACTATACATTGGATCGGACCGAAATGAAAATTTTATGCAATCTAATGAATGGACCTTCATCTTGATACCACACACGGCCATCTGAAAACTTTTCCGGGGAAAATCGCAAATTTTCCCACACCCCTCTGCACGGGGGGTTGTTCAAAACCTGTTTGCCGGAGAACTATACATTGGATCGGAACGAAATAAGAAATTTATGCAATAGTATGAATGTACCTACATATTGATACGACACACGACCCTCTGGAAACTTTTCCGAGGAAAATCGCAAATTCCCCCCCCCCCCTCCCCTGCGCATGGGGGTGTTCAAAACATGATTGCCGGAGAACTATACATTGGATCGGGCCAAACTTGGATTTTTCTGCATTCAATTGAATATACCTTCATTTTGATACCACACACGGTCCCGTCAAAACTTTTCCAGGGAAAATCATGAATTTTCCGACACTCGATCTGAAGGGGTTCCTTCAAAACATGTTTGCCGGAGAACCATACATCGGATCGGGCTGAAACTAGAACTGGACGTCATCAATTTCGATTATGTTTAATTTGATACCTCACACGGCTGTGTTAAAACTTTTCCAAAGAAAATTTCAAATTTGGCTTTATTTTCTAGATTTTTTTTACAGAGACCCATACATCGGATCGAGCTAAAATCAACATTTTTGACAACAGATATCATGTACCTTCATTTTGATACCAAACACGGCTCCGGCAAAAGACTTTGACTTTTTTTCAAATTTTGATTTTTCCCCCATACTAGTACCCGTCCGACAAAAAAAAATCGACAATCTTCGATCGGGGATTGCTCGAGAACTCATGATGCGATCGGGCTGATTGTTGGATTTTCTGAAAGCTAGCGATCACGTGAGCATTTTTCGCTATATGATAATAACACTCCTGATCAGCCAGGGGAATAGATGATAAGTACTGTATTTCTCATTCAGAATTACTTGAAGGAGGCAACGACGTGTGAATATTTGTCTCACATACTGTGCGTTGAACATGTATGTTGTGTCATATAGAGCGGTGAAATAAGTGTGAAGTGGTGGTATGGACATTTGACTCTGAGAGTGAAATCTCTTCTCATGCGAACATGCATGCTATCACCGTATAGCTGAAAGTCTCTCGCAGAAAAGCGCAGGTTTTATGGATTGCTTGAAACTTACTAACAAAAACTTATACAACCATGTCCACGGCATGCAGAGAAAACAATTGTCAGTGTTCTACTATGAAAACCCTTGAAGAACATCACATACCTGAAACTAGATTTCAAACAATAATTACAATATTCATTGCCTCGATTTCAGAGAAAACTCGATATCATCATCTCACTTTCAGAAATGGATACTAATTCATTTGTCTTTCAGGACCCGAAGTTTTTTCTGAGTCGTGACGTGGACATTACTCGATTGTGTTCTTGTTTGAATACAGAATCAGTGATGCTCACGTCATGACTCATGTTCTCTGGAAAACTGAAACTAAAACAGTAATTATCATTCCTTAAATTGATATGACGATTCCTAGTTTTCCTCTAGAATTAGGGAACTAAAAATCGTTCTGATTCACCATATTGTAGTTTCAGTATTGTCATGTCCCTTGACGGAATATTAAACTATCCGATTAAAATAGGAAACTATCTCTAAATCGCATTAATCTAATTGACAATGTTACCACCAGGCCTACTATATCGACAGTTAAGTAGCCCGGTCCCAGGTCTGTGGAAATGTGCGGCTTGCACTCGAGTCAAGGTGAGAAATGGCCGAGCGGAAGACGGCGGCGTGAAATGAGATCGGGGGGAGGTGTAATGACCGAACAGAGATGATGAGGGAAATAACATTCAAGCGGTCGGAAGAATGGAAGCAGCAGCAGACAGAGAAATATTACCAATGGAGAAGATGTAGTAGATCGAGCAAGAATAAAAGCAACATAAATATTGAGAGGAAAGAACTTTTATTTTGAGCTATTTCATCTAGCGCAATATTCCAAATTCATTTTTATATTGTCTCTGGTCGTAGCTGGGTTGGGATATTTTAATATCATTCCATTTTACTGTCAAGTTATCGAGGCGATCAATCGAGTAAACGAAACTCCAATTTAAGTCCATGGATCGATTAGAATCGATTAGATGGATTACCAACAGGAGAAATGTTTCTTGAAATATCGACATATACGCAGTATACGGTAGTTAATTCGTGCCGGAAAACACCGGAACGGTGTTCCGTCCGGTTCATTTTTTGAATCATGAACGCACGTTCCAGTTTCAAAATCATAGAAAAATCAGCGTTATGGTGGATTTTTATCAATTTACTGATACATTTTGTCATGCAATTTAATTCTTACAGATGGATAAATATAGACCTACTTCTATTCCAAAGATGTTCTTCCATTGTTATTTGTTATAAGAAGTTATAGTTCAATCAGGATGAAAAAATTTCGAATACGATTTCAAGGCCAAATAATTATTATATTTTATTTTTTTCATGATATGTTCTCAGTGCTGGCGGTGGGGGAGGGAGGAGAAAAAGTATTGGCTCACTTTGTAGTGCATAACGGTTCCTTTTTATCCACCAATCAAGTCCTGGCAGTACAGAATTAGCGAATCATCTTGATGGTGAACTCTTCTAGAGTGGTCCACTAATCTCACAACCATCTTGCTCAGCTGAAACAAGTATCAGCTGTAATCATCTACGCTACTATTTGAATTACAACAAATACTCAATTTCTCACTACTAGCAAACTACATGATCATTCATTAAAAACAACCCAATTCTATCAACAAATGAAACAAACATCACAGATAGTTGTTATGTTATATTACAAATTGCAATACAAATTCATCCGTCATCCATTTTCCATCGTTGGTCCAATTAGAGATCGGTTTCTATCGCTTGCCTCCCGACAGCGTGGGGAGTCCCATTCCAATTCCCGTAATGGACTCGTTCTCTTCCCGCCATCTGTGCTCTCTGCAATAATATCCCGCTCGACATGTTGTTCTTCTCCTGGTTCTGGAATGCCGGATAATAATGAAGAGTGCGCTACCTGCAGCCGCAGTGCGATTCCCTCAACCTAACAATCTGAAACTATTAACAATTCGTATCGTTAGTGTTGAAGACTAGATCCCTACAGGTCGAGTCGCGTTGTCCAGTCTTCAACTTATAGATCGTTACAATCTTCAACGCTATCAGCCAATAGAAAAATGTATTCATCATTCGAATCCAGAGAGCTTATAGACAAGATGATTAGATGCTCTCTATCTAGAAGGCACTGGAGCTCTAGTCAATGTCAACTTCTTCTATTTCATTGTTGCAAGTTCAATTTTTTTTTGATATTCAGAATGTAAATCATTCATAGTTATTCACTCATTCAGTTTTGAAGAGTGTAGACTAGCCCAAACATAATCCAAGGAGGGTAAATGAAAACTAACACAATCCACTAACAGAAGGACGGAGATAATGTTTCACCTCTCTCACTTTTGGCATCAAAAGACAGGTTGAACACTACATTGTTCCGTAATTAATGACTACTCTCCATTCCTCATTACATGCACAGCAATCCAAAATCATTCACCAAGTTGTGACATGTCCGTCTTATTCAATAATAATTGATCATATTTTTCTTGAAATATTAGGTGAACGCCATTTTATGCAGTCTTTGAAACTGGTACGATAGGGTCTCGTAGATAGGCTATATCAGTTGAGGATCACCCTGAAGTCCATAATCTTTTAAATAGGGCAGGGAATCGCACCTTAGGTATCAACATCTATAGAGACTCATAGATCTTTGAATCAGTAGTCAAAGATTGAATTATTTTCAGTGTTCTTCATATTTCCACATACTACCTATTGTTATCTCTGGGATGTAGGCCCATCTTCCGAAAGTATCTTGAGATACTATCTTGTATTCTGTATTCAAATATATTTTCTAATTGTATCTTGTATTTTAAACACCCAAATTCCATTATCTGTATCCAGTATTTCAGTTACTTCAAGCTGTAGTATTTTGTCCATGTTTGTTCAGCAGAACTGTCTGACCAACTATTGAACTCGTTACATTATTATTCTAGTCTAAAAGGCTTGTATGAGAGCTGCTAGTCTCGATTGTAATCTATTACCAGTTCCAGCCCGGAGCGTTGTTCACAAGTAATAAGTAGCTACACGGAAGCAAAGTTCCGCGCTCAAAGAAGCCCATCCTTACTTATGGATGATTCTGTATGATCTGGCATGAAAGCGGGAGGTCCCGAGGGATAAGGAGTAGGTTAGCGGTAGTCAAAGTCCAAAGGAAGGCGGTTCACCGCGGCTAGTGCCGGGCGGGAACACCAGGGGAAATTAGCGCTCGTGTAAACAGTTGTACGAGTTGAACTCACTCGTTAAGTCCGGATTAACGGGATGTCGACTGCTGTTTTGGGTGGCAGGGATTTACAGCGTGTAAAGCGCTGCTAAGGTATTTCAGATTCGCTAATATTAAAGTTGTCAGGGACGTGTTGGTGGGACTTGATACAGCGTGGGAATGAATACAAGCAGTTTATCATAATCTGCATCAAGTATTCTAATGAATGGATGTGACGTCACAGGATTACTCATACAAGTGAATCACGGCAAGATGTAACGAAATTCACATACAAATTTAGAAACGAACGAAAATGTTTTTTTTTTCTGAGAATTATTTATGCGAGCCACGTTTTTACTTAACTCTGACCCTGAGGCAGGGGATAGAAGGAGTAGAGAGGAGGTTGTGAGCATTTTTTTTAGGAAATCTTTCGTTCGCAGAGACATCTAGGAGTAATTCCTTATAATTAAATGACGGACGTCGATGTACTAGCAGCGTGTGTCGTCTGACAGGTGGGAATTGAATCAGGAATGTGACAAAAGACGAGCGATGAAATAGAAACTGAATAGAAATAGTGTTTGAAGTATGGAAAATCTTTCTCCGCCAATAAGTGACACAATCTAGTATCTAGCTAGTATATACATATATATATATATATATATTTATATATATATATATGTATATATATATATATATATATATATATATGAAATTCATGATAATCTAGGAACTGGACCAGGTTTTGTGGTGAAAAAATATTAATTCTTCAATGGCCAGTGATTAAATGGCGATAAAGAATTTATATTTTTTCACCACAAAACCTGGTCCAGTTCCTAAATATCATGATCTATCTACATCATGAGCAGGAAAGAAGCCTCCAGCAAACACTGAATATATATATATATATATATATATATATATATATATATATATATATATATCTATATCTATATATATATATATATATATATATATATATATATATATATATATCCAACCCCAGTAGTATTATAATATGACTCTATCTGACGCCCCGTGTATCATTATGATCTTAAAGGAATAAAAAATTATCATTAATCTTATTATAATCATCGAATCCTAGCGAGGTCCTTGTGACGGAACTCCTCCCTGCGGGCATCACACATGAGATCAGGTCAAAGCAGTGGCCGTGCAAACCCAGCGCTATTCCTCAAACTAGTTTAATAAGAATAAAAGCGCGCTTTAAAGAGTGAAATATGTATAACATTATAGACAATCCCCGACAGGCCATGAATACCATCTTATTAGGTTTATAGCGTTATGAATCAGCGGAATAGAAGATGCGCGCGCAGCCTGAAGAAACGCGTTGTGCCGCAGCTTCCAACTCCGGCAAAAAGCGGCTGTTATTGCCCTGGTACATGTTTCCTCCGTTTGCTCATGGAGCTTTATGGTCCTGGTACACTCGGATGTTGGGAGGGAGATAAAACTTGCACTGTGGCTTCATGTGGACTGCCAGCCCAGATCACTGGTTTATATTATTATTGCACGGCGGAGGTTTCTACCTGAACATGCGGGGGTTGATTATGATGATGTGAGGGGTTGGAAATATATACAAGATGAATATCGGGTATCGGTAGCCCCTCTGGATATTATAAGTTGACATTTCTTACTGCAGTTCTTATTTTAATTGTATAAATTGTATGATTGCGTTTTTGTAATGTATTTTGTGTGATTTTACTTTCCACCGTGTGAAAATTCAAATTGCATTTCAAGTGTTTTACCTCTATATGATGCACGCTAGATATTATATGAAATGAATACGCAAACAATCAATAATTGCATTCATATATTCGGTTAACAACTAAACCCGGCACCTCCACCAATGTAGAGAACTGCTGGTGTATGGCTTTGGCCTTTTTCATACGATACAATTTTCAAGAATAGTTCAATAAATCTGATGAATATATCATATAAATATATATATATATATATTATATATATATATACATATATATATATATTAATATATATATATATATATATATATATATATATATATATATATATATATATATATATATATATATATATATATATAGACTGTAGAATGTGTATTCACTAAAATGTACCTCAATATAATCATACAAGTTGGATGATGAATGAGATTATTGAAATATAATTTTGCTTTCAGGATCTTTCTGTTTTTGTAAATTATTTGAAATAAGTTATTTGCATGAAACCAAGTATACTTGTACCCACGAGAGATGCCTGTTCCTTCACCACCAGGACGTGGGTGATTGACGCCTCCATCTCTGGTGGAACCAACTATACAACCACTATGCCGCGAGGTGTTCATTACACGATGCAGTGTGATCATGCGATGGAGGATAAACAGTCATTACTCACACCGTCTCAACGGTATCGAATATCCGTATTCTCTTGTTTCAAGAATTGCGATATCTGATACCGTTCGGAAGTTATCACTGATAAACTGATATCCCGCTGAATCACCATCACGGACCCCTGAATCACCATCACGGACTCCTGAATCATATTGTACTGGAAATGTTGATAGTTAATAAATATATGAATACTTCAATGATGTAGGCGCTAATAATGAATTATAATGATGTGAACAATTATGTGGAAAAAACAGTCAAGAATTGTTATTCAAAGTATCAATAAAATACCTCGGTGATATAGGTATTTATATTCTATGAAAAGTGTTACCAGATTGATAAAATGCAACACTTCTCTCTCTCTCTAACAGAATGTGAATGTAATGATTGCGTCACAGGTCTTATTTGCAGTTCGTTTCATCGTCTCTGTGAGTCTCGTGAAATATGAACCATTGAGCATTCTCATAAGTGGTCGTCGCTGGCTTTGAGTCCAAGTAGGCACGGAGATACGGAATAAGACGCGAGAAATGAAAGCAAAGAAGCCGTCTCGATAAATTCAAATCACGCGGAAATGAAAAGGCGAAAAGAAAGTCAAAGTTTGCTTAAGATAGAAACGGTGCTCGGAAAGATGAGACGAACTTAATCGAAGGTTTCAATTGAAAATATTCGTTTCCAAGAGGCAGTGGAAAATACTTTCTTCTCACTTTTCAGCCGCATTCAATCTTGATAGCCGTGAATTTATCTCCTCCATTGCATTGTTGGAGGTTAATTGTACAGTAAGGACGAGAAAGTTCGTGAACTGAGCTCATCGCAGAGATATTGAAGGTTTATCTTCGATCGTATACTTTTCTTCTATTCCAATCAGGGGAAAACACTTCAGAATGTATTTTGTATTCAACGTGTGAGTAATTTCAATATATTGATTTCGAACAGATGTTCTATTTGTATGTTGAAGTTTGACCTTCCATCTCCTTTAACTTGACCGAGCTGGCTAGGCCTCATTTTATAGCTATTTTCAAATGCTAAGACCATATGTTTTCTGAAGGTTTTTTCAAGCACTTGTCAAATTACTAGAGAGTGAAGAAAAACATATCATTCTGATGGGAGCGGTAAAGTATACTTGACGTGAGAAACCTTGGCCTCAGTGGATCCAGGTTGGAACCCTGGGTGCGACTTACAGAGAAGTGGACTTCACACCAGCTGGGAACTTCTGTGTAGGCTCAATGCACCTTGATACTTCACTAACTAAACACCACGGAAGAGTTGTGTTGTTTTAACTAGTGATGGTTGGCGTTAGGCGGGTTATTCTGTGTCGAATCACGTTTCTCAAGGAGAAGAGAGAAACCTTGCATTCTCACTTCTCTACAAATAGCTTGAGACGTACAAGTTAGGTTCAGTTATCCATTGACACAGTTTGTTTTGGGTCAGTTAATTTTCAATACAATTTATTTTTAAGAAAATCGGTTCTTAGTGGAGTTTGTTCTTGAATCAGTAGCTTCTCAGTTCAGTTGCTGATTTACAGTACAGTCTGTTTCTACGTCAGTCAGGTTTAAGTACGGTTGATTTTTAGAACAGCTGGTTTTTGGGTCGATGAATGTTCAGTGCAGTTGAGTTTTAGTACACTTGGTACTTTCTTGAGTGAGTGGTGTTCTTACCGCCGAGTCCAACCGTCTCCTGCTCGCGTTCATCAACAGATAGTATCTTGTGCTTCCTCCGCCAACTACGTACCGTGGCAATTAACATTAATCACCTACAATAAAACAGCTACGTACGATGAGGTCATGAAACCATTAATTGCATTATAAAATTACCACACTTCATTAAGATGGATCTACATTTGCATGAACGATTCGTTGCAATCATAACAAACGTTTTGCATTTATATACCTGCATTAAGATCAAGATAGTGTGGTGAAATTATATGAATTGATATTTGTGATCAATGAATAATAGTGAAGTGCTCAGAATATTCACTAAATATATATTTATACAGATCTTTATTGGAATATTCTGTTAGTTTCAGGGTGAGATTGAATTCATGATTCAATATTCCCCAAACTTCATAATCATATCACAATACTGAATTAGCTACCATATTTCTTCTCTTTCGAGCCAAACACATTGGTTATTCGGAAGTAAAGAAAGAATCCACTCAGGGACGTGTGATCCTTGGCTTGCAAATGAAATATCATCATAGTTCCTATATAATAACATCATATATATAATAGGCCTATATATATATATATATATATATAAAGAACCTTATATATTATATGTATATACATATATATATATAATATATATATATATATATATATATATATATATATATATATATATATATATATATATATATATATATATATATATATATATATATATATATATATATATATATATATATATGTTATATATATACCTGTTAATATGTGTGTGTGTGATAAGCAGGTGCTTGTCACGTGATAACAGCGAGAGAATATGATAGCTTGTTCGGTAAGACTGTGCGGTCTGAAACAGAGCGCGGTATAGCTATAGCGCTAGTTATATGAAAGTTCCACATCAACTGGGGAAATGAACTCGAATGAAGTTTGTTTGCTCAGTAATTATCTACGTCACTATCTCGACTCTAATATGAACCTTGACTCGAGTATTAATATCACCTTGTTAGAACCTTTAATCATGTCTGTGACGTAGTTGTTTCGGTGGGGTTAAGAATGCAGCTGTTGAGGATGGGAGGCTCACGTGTGATGTGAGGGGATGGAGAACGGGGACGTGTTTGCGAGGAAGAGGTCACTCACTGCAACCCGGGGACTGAGGGGATCAGAGATGTGTTCTTGAAATACTCAGTATTTCGATCAATTGGAGGTGGAAGTGATTCGTCTTCGGATATAATTCTGAAATAAAAATATTGTAATATGATAGGATAGAATATGAGGTCAATTCTTTCATCCATCAGTTCAATTACATCTGTTCATTCTCTCTTCCAATAATTTGACACAACGTTTGCCTATATGAAGTATAACCGAAAACTCTGCACATCTTGACTCGAATAGAGATAAAATATACCTCTTCCGGTCACTATCGAATCCAGGGAGTCTCGAATCTTTCACTGAAACATTTCCTGCTATTATTTCTATCTATTCAATGGATAAAAATATAAAAACATATATGAATGAAAATCTCTCTCTCTCTCTATATATATACATACACACATATATATATATATATATATATATATATATATATATATATATAGGCGTATCTTCTCAGTCATCCAAATATCACGTTCAGCCTAATTGTATGAGTGATTGACATTATTATTTCTGTTTCACTATTCATTTTACTCCTCCATTCATTCAGTTATCCTGGAATATATCCCACCGTCGTGCATCAGTATGCTATTATCAGTCGTCGCTCTCTTCACTGCCTCATTCAGATATTTCAATCATAGAAGTTACACAGAGAAAATATTCCAACAATATTGTAGCCTGTTTCGTACTTCAAAAGGTTTGCTACACTCCTGCACGGGTCACGGGAATATGTATTCCTACTCCTGGAACGACGGGGAGAGTTTTCATTATGTGTAGTTCTTCCAGAGCTACTGTTTCAATAAGCAATATGAGCAGCCAGTACAAATGACGGTTTCTAAGCAGCCAGGAAAAGTTGCTGGTTTCAATTGCTCTCGACTTGTTACAGCAATGAGTACTTGGAACATTACTACTGCTTGTTAGAGAAAAACTATATTCGAGGGCTGTTAACTGCGTTCCGTTTTCCGTCGTTCAATGCAGATCACAAACAGAATGTTTAGACTTCAGGTTCTATTTATGGAATGTTTTTATTGGATTTCGACTTTTGAGAATGTACGTCAACCACTCCACTTCGAATAATTACTCCATACTACTTTTAATAACCAGATACTTCTTTCTAGTATGTCTGTCAAATATTTATTCGTTGAAGTCTTATGGAATATTCTGGTTAATATTCTTCCAGTTCTTGTGATACGTCCCAGTTCAATGTATGACTACTTCCGAAATTTTCCGGAATCAATTTGTAGATTTGAAATCAAACTTGGAAGAAATAAACTTTCAAATCATCTCACTCATTTACATTCAACCGATATTATGATAGAACACCAATATATATATATATATATATATATATATATATATATATATATATATATATATATATATATATATATATATATATATATATATATATATATATATACATACTTTTTCTCAAGTCTCTTCATAAGATGACAAAATTGAATTCACACTGAACATAGCCTAAATCTACGAACCTCTGAAAGAGATGAACTATAAGTAGGCCTCCACAATGATATGTCTTGGATAATAAACAGACATGTCTTTTTAAATCATATTTTCCTGGAAAAATCTGACTTATGTATATATATACATAATATAGGCATATGTATGGAAATGTGTCATCGGCATGATTCAACGTTACCCTGATAACTTCCACCTTCTAACTTTACCATTCGAATATAATTTCCCCAAACTCAATAAGGTTAAACGTGAAAGATCTATCCTCATTCAGTATCTTCTTTCAATTTCGCTCGAATTGATTGATGCCATTAATTCGTGCCGTAACACATCTTCATGCTCGCCACACTCACTCTAGACAGCGCCTGGTTTACGAGCTCGCGTGTTTTTATCAGGTCCAGTCCCTCGGGACCCGGGCCTATTGCTCGGTGATAAGTCGGCTGCCAATTGATTGGTCGCTCGCTTGTTTTTGCCATGGTTACACATGTCCAGCTTGTTTTATCGCCGCGTCACGTCAGGTCACGTGATGAACGACTTCTGACCTGCGGGGATTGTTGGCGAAGAGGACACATCCATACGGCCGGGAGACATCACTTGATCGGAGTTGATTAAAAGCCCGCGAACTTGGACATCATTTCCGTTAGTTGTGACGTCATCAATCATCTCTCACGTCATCGAGAGGGAGAGAGAGAGAGGTAATTAGATCGAGCCTTGATATGTATGGGAAAGAGCTATCGGAGGAAAAGATGGCTGTCACTTTTAATTTGAAGGGTTTTGACAAGGAATGTACGACAATTCAAATAGGAGCATTTACTCAAGCACTGTGCGATGTGAAACTCAGGTATTGGTCATCGAAATAATTGAGGCTATTCTACGTTATGTATTTATCAAATTTCAACTAATTGATCTATAATCAATAAGTTCTCATCAAAATCCACCCGATCATTGATTTGCTATCATTTTGTAACTGGGTCGTGCGGTACGGTGCGCGTTCCCGCACAATCAAGCCCTGACTCCGCTAGTATTGTTTGCCGCACCGTGTTCATGCCTGTAGTTGTGTCCCCGAAGAAGGCGTCCAAGGCGCCGTGCTCGGGTGCGCCGCGACGGAGTGATTCCAGCGTGCGGTGAGGGCGAGAACGAGTCTGCGAGGTCCCCGAAGAACGCGTCCAAGGCGCCGTGCTCGGGTGCGCCGCGACGGAGTGATTCCAGCGCGCGGCGAGGGCGAGAACGAGTCGGTAGAGAGTACTCGTGGATCGAGTTTCTCATTGGAATAATGCCACTTTACGACCGCTGGGACTCTCACCACTTCCACACCCGACCGTGCGTCCATAACTCATAACAACATGGCCGAGTAGACCTGCGTGGTTAGTTGGATCAGGAATATGCTAGAGAATCAACATCTGATCTGTGAAATCACTATAGGCCTATATCGAAGATGGAACGGCGAAATGTGAGCGTCATTTCGAATACTTCTCATAGGAAATAATACCGTCTATTAAATTTAGACTTGAACATATAATTCTCAAAATTCTTGTGTGATATTTGTCCATATGTTTACAGATCGTCACGAATTTTCATGAAAATTCATCAATTTCCACGAACATGTATTTTGATGAGGAAATATCACAGCATATTTGGCGCTTAGGACAAGATGTACAGAATCCTTGTCGGTTACGAAAACATCATATTGGTGTCTAATGTATTGACTTATCGGTTACGATGAAGACATCAATGAAGATGATCTCCGAAGTTGTATATCATGAAAAAAAAATTGTTCCTTACGACATTTTGTTTTTTCCTCATCGCTATATCAATATTTAGTAAACTTGGACTATGCAATGGTATAACATGGTTGCCAACGACGTATAATAACAATTAATACAAAAATAATCGAGTAGAAAAAACACACAGTATAATGCACAGTAGTAACAATGATAATAAATCAAGTAGAAAACATCCCAATGAAACATAATCTCATACGAATGTTTTGTAAAACAATTAGGGTAGAACACAATTGGGAAGTATTAGTATACACCGTATCACGAAAATGATATAAAAATAGTGCAAAAATTATGAACAATAACCCTACATATGAATGTGTGTATGAATAGTTTCTCTAAATTAAGTTTCTGAAAATGTATGGAATTACTGTTCAGATTAAACTTCCTACACAATTCTACCATCAAAACTCCCGATGTGCCTATAGCACCTATCAAAAGACCAGTCTCAGTGATATTGGAAATATCAGAGTTGGTTCTCGAGTATGAAGATGTTAGTTGATAAATATAGACGCACAAGCTTGCCAGATGGAAAGCTTTGTATATATTTTATTGTTTTGTATTGGTATACGTCTTCATTTCTCTACCAACATCGAAACTCAATACAAAATCACTATTCCCCAAATCAGGCTATGAATGAAAGTAGGATCGTTTGTACGGGGCACCACAAGGGCGATCCCACTACCTTGGTTAAACTATTCAAAACAAAACACTAAACAATGAACTTCTTATCTTCCAATTCCAACTCTCGAATAATGATTTCACGAAACATCATTACGATCCACATTGAGGACCAGAAGAAGAAAAATATATTCATAAAGTATAAGAATTCGATGCAAATATAAATCTTGTACTCCGGGTAAATTATACTCTCATTATGTAGGCTGGATTTCTAATTTGAATATAATATAATCTATCAGTTTATTATCTTATTAATAGTTGAAGCATGAACTCTATACTCTGGGCTTCTATAAATCAATCTCTCTCATGGGCCTATGTTGGAAAGACAGAATGTGATGAGCGCCATTTAGCGGTATAGGCTATAAACCCTATCAAATGAGTTCTCAATACACGACTTGAAAATGTGTTCCGCTTCATTTTCTCCTGGTTCATTGAAGTTAAGAATTCCAAACTCGGCAATTCCATTCACAAAGCCAACTGAATATGACACCAAGTTATATACATGTGAGTAGGTATCAACAAGAAACGTGTTACAATTCTCTCTCTATGTGAATGGCATCTCAGCTTTCATCTTGTCAAAACGTCCAAACCCATCCATTTCCAAAGAAAATCGGTTGACTCTTCGCAACCGAGTCAGACAAATGAACAGGGAGAGGTTATAGGTGTACAGTTTAGGGGGTGAAGTAGCAGAATAAATGGCAGGGTGGGGATGAAAACCGTACAGGCAGGGAAAAGGTGATTTAAAGTAATGAAGGAAAGTGTATAGGAGAGAGAGAGGCGAGAAGATATAAGGAAAGGGGAGGGGATGAAGAAAATAAGTAAGCAAAGTGAAGGTAGGGGAGAAGTAATGAAAAACAGCACAACCCCGAAGAGAAGACCAAGAATTGATGATAGTAGTCTCGGCTTCGAAGAGAATGGAGAATAGAAAGAGTGGGTGTATGTTGAAGTAATGACTCTGTGAGGTCCCAGGAGATGGCACTAGCAGCAAGGCTTCACTTAACGAGACGAGCTGAATGGCTAATTAACTGGAGCTAGGAAAAGTTAACGCAAGCTGGCTAGGTGAAACTTAACCACGTGATGACGCGACGAAAAGACGGCCAATCAGAGGGCTGCGTTTACATGAATAGTTTGTTGGAACGGCGATAAGATGTGTGTAAACAGGCCCATGGTTTCATACCATTGCAGTCGATAAATGTTTCTCAGTGATTACAAAACTAAAGTTCAAAGTGGCTGTTGAATTGCTCATTCACTCATAAGAAATAGCCATCCAACATATGTATATATATATATATATATATATATATAAATATATATATATATATATATATATATATATATATATATATATATATATATATATATATGTGTGTGTGTGTGTGTGTACATGATCGATCGATACAGTGATCGATACATAACGATAGTTCACAAAAGGAATTGATATATCGCATGAATAGTCATGCAGGAGGTATACTGGCAAAGGTTCGTTGATTATGAATAAAGAAGGAAAATGATAGTGTTATCATCAACCTTCATATCAAAATCAACGGTAAAGGTATAATGAAAAGCATACAGCGAGATAAATCGATTGTGAGAAATTCTATGGAATGTTCTTGACTCCTGCCTGGCATGTAGGCCTATATTCAGTACATTGTGATATGGAGTGTTATGATTATTCCATTGACCTCGGCCAGTGACTCGTTTTTCCGAAATGATCTTGAAATTTTCAAGTTAATTCTCCATTTCAAATTCTCATTGTACCATTCTGACCTCGATACATCAATGAAAAACGAAATATTTGATACATTTGTGTGGGTGGGTTTCCCTCGAACATCACAAGCTAATCATCACATGCTTCTCCGAGTGAACACCAGGAGCGCTAATTGCTATTATCGGGTGTTGAGATTGCGGGACTGAAGGGCACTCCGGAGTTATATGACCTCGGGGAGTCCCTATATGAGGCCAGCTTTATTGGACTCTTCCAGGGTGTGAATTCAGGTCGGTCGGATCCACAGCCGGTGGAAACAAAGAGTGACTGCACGGTGCTCAGGAAAATAGAGGAATTCATCTTTGATATTTGTACCTATGTTTCTTGAACCAGTGTAGTTGAATGAGAAGTATATCTACCCCAGGATGATTGTATGGTATAATAAAACTTCCCTCCGCACTACAACTTCTTTAATCTGTCTCAATATCAGGTCCTCCTCCGCAATCTCCCCCAAACCATTCCAAACCGAACCATTATAATTTCCTGGGCTCTTTTACTAATGTTTCTTTCCTCGTTCTATTCCACTCGACTCCCGCCCCATTCAAAAATAAAATGTTTCTTCACAAATTGTTACCGCTCATCAAATGTTCTCCAGGCTCTAGCCAAGGTTGAGGTTAGGTGGGTGAGGTTTGTGTCGAATGCGATGTCTGAACCTTCTGGACAGGTTGCTCAACAAGTTCGAGTTGAGGCCAGTTGGTTTCCAGTTCAGTTGGTTCTGAGGTCAGTTAGTTTTTAGTACAGTTGGTTCTGAGGTCAGTTGTTTTTTAGTACAGTTGATTTTCAGGAAAGTTGTTTTTCTCTTAGTCCAGTTGCTTTGTTGTACATTTGATTTTTGTACGATTTCTGCTCTTTTTTCAGATCAGTTGCTTTTTAGTACAGTTTATTTCAAGTAAAGTTGCCAATCCTCATATAACAACGATTAATAAATTGTATTCGCATCTAGACTGTGACTGTATTGCAACTGCAAGTAAACATCGAGTAACAAATTTTATTGTATTCACTATTCTGAGCCGATATCCATGAGAGCTCACTTCCAGGAAAATAAATAATCTATTTTACTCCGCCAAGAAATAGAAAAGCTACATAGTATATGAATCGTGGTTCTAAAGTGACCCGTTCATACATTTGTACAGTACATACACATCCACAAGCATGCATCTGGGCGCATGCGCATTCGTGCCTGGTTCGGCCTGATCATTTATTCATCATCGAGTACTCGGACGCAGGGGTGTCCAAATCCATGGCCCGCGAGCAACGCCAATCCGGCCCGCTATAGGCTATTTCAATTACATAATAGATATTACAATGTGAGTAAGTTTCACTGAATAGAAATTATATATTTTCATTCAACGACCATTCAAGGAACAGAATGACTAATCGACATCATTCGAAATGAAATTATTCGATTCGAATTATTCGATTATTCGATATGAAATTGAACATTTCAATTGTAATTAATGATATCAGAGTTATCCTGAAAATCTACTAGAAGTGACATGCAAAGGTGATCACATAATGGAAATAAACCTAATATAATTATGATTCATCTGACTCATGAAGTTCCTTTCAAGATGGCGTTTACTACTGTTGGCCCTTGGGCTGACAAGTTTGGAGACCCCTGCTATAACGTACAGCAGACGGGACAGGAAAAAACATAAAATAAATACGAATATAATGAAATTGGCAAGTTTATAGAGTTATAGTGATGAATATAAAATTCATGTATGAATTAGAAATAATCTTTCTAAGTACGGAATATAATGTTTCAATTGGGACATATCACGTACGTATATATATATATATATATATATAATATATGTGTATATAATGTATATATATATATATATATATATATATATATATATATATATATATATATATATATATATATATATATATATAAATGTATATATATAATGTATATATATATATATATATATATATATATATATATATATATATATATATATATATATATATATATATATATATATATATGGGATGACGTCAAATCAAATACATTATCAACGAACTACAGAATTATTCAAAAGCACGTCGTTTGTAATTCTTCTATTTTGGTATAAAAGCATGTTGTCCAGCTCTATGCTGACAATATGAAATTCACACTTCTTCCACCGCTGTTTCTCACACACTAGAGAAGTTACGTGCAAAAAACTTCCACAGTAGTTACTTAGATACTTGCACTGTGGAATGAAGAATGTGAAAAAAAAATGATATTTTTTATCCGATAATGTACAAAAAGCAAACTATGTTTGTGAGTATAACCGTCTTCATTCATGGAACACAAATGAAGTTCTAAACTAGTATGGCATATTTGTGTCTACATGATTATGTTCAACCAGATTCAGATACCAGCAGCTGGAATACAGTATTCTGAGAGAAACGCACCCTGAAATAATAGGTCGCTGTAGCTCGCAATGACATTTTGAGAAGTGGGTCTACAAAGTGCCGAATGAAAACATGTATATAATTATATCCACTCTGAATAATTCATCAAGTCTCGCAGCATTCAATAATTACTGAAACATTACACTATCAATCCAGCGCAAATGAAATCTCGAATTTACAAGAAAACAGCTGTCAATGTACCTTAAAAGCAAGTTTGTATGTCATTTTTTTGTGTATATAAAAAGCATGTATAGTCCTGTAAATGTATTAATGGGCGATCTAGGTTGGCTGCAAGCACTCTCTTCTGAAAGCTCTCAGCTCTCAATTCAGCCAAACAAGCAGAGTGCCAACAATTTGTTTAAAGGCGCGCGCTAGGTGTTTCTGTGGGAGCGAGAGAGAGAGTTATACCCAGCGCCTTGTGGAAGCAATCTTCCCGCCGTGAAAGACACTTATTCCGCCGAGCTGGAGCTCTAGACGGTGTGGTCGGGAACGTAGCCACATCAATAGCCTGCGATCCTCGTATATCAATGTGTTCCTCCCTCCAGGAGCAATAAGTGCTGATTTACACTCGATTACCAAATCAATTACAGGCGGGAGCTTGCACATTGACAGTACTCACACGTAGGGCATTAACAAACTATCCTCATGGATCATGCAGTTCTAATAAATAATTCAGACGATTTATTTGGTTCAATTATTCGATCTTGTTCCGCATATAATTTGTAATATTGAGAAAGTAACGACTAGACTGGAATCGAACTTTCCTGAGAATCAACAGTGCTGAGCGTCGAATGAGTGAACTTCTACGTAATTCGGCCCACTAGGTTTGAATGAACAATTCAGTCGATTTATTCGGGAGAGACTTCTATTGCACGATCCGGTTTTACATATGAATTACAAACCTGATATAATTTGTAATATCGAGAAGGACGAATATAGTTAAAGCGAACTGTCCTGAGAATGAACTGTACTAGAATTGACTCACATACATTTCTACTTATTGATTGATGTTTACAGAATTTGAAGTAGGAGGTTTGAATCCTCCCATTCAGGAATGTCATTCGACACAAAACTACAGGTTGTTCAAGGAATAGAAGATTGTGTCAGTTGGTTTCCAGTACTATTGATTTTTAGTTCAGTTGGTTTTTAGTACAGTTGGTTTTTGGATCAGTTGTTTTTTAGTACAGTTGTTTTTTAGTACAGTTGTTTTTTAGTACAGTTGTTTTTTAGTACAGTTGTTTTTCAGTACAGTTGTTTTTTAGTACAGTTGGTTTCAAGTACAGTTGTTTTTCAGTACAGTTGGTTTTTAGTACAGTTGTTTTTCAGTACAGTCGGTTTTTAGTACAGTTGCTTTCAAGTACAGTTGGTTTTTAGTACAGTTGTTTTTAAGTACAGTTGGTTTTTAGTAGTTGTTTTTTAGTACAGTTGTTTTTTAGTACAGTTATTTTTTAGTACAGTTGGTTTTCAGTACAGTTGGTTTTCAGTACAGTTGGTTTTTAGTACAGTTGTTTTTTAGTACAGTTGTTTTTCAGTACAGTTGTTTTTTAGTACAGTTGTTTTTCAGTACAGTTGTTTTTTAGTACAGTTGTTTTTTAGTGGAGTTGGTTTTTAGTCCAGTTGGTTTTCAGGTCAGTTGACCAATCCCCATTCCAAGAGCATGCATTAATATAACCTCGTGCTCCTCCCTCATTGGCTGCAGAATTATTGCTTCATTTGTAGATTCGAAATTTCTCAATCTCTTCGATACGATCAATTCCAATTCATTTTCAGTTACGTATCATGATTATATTTCATGAACTCGTGCAACCCGGCTCCTCCACCTGGGTTATGGGATGGTACCAAAAGTACTCCGTACTTGAATTGCAATGGAAAGCAATCGTCATTTCATCAAATTGGTTTCTGAATATTCATTTTCAAGAACTGAAAGGTAATCAGTCGATATTAAAATATAATAATTTTTCTTCAATTTTTCAAATATAATTATTCGATATTTCGACGCAAATGGTTGAACGTGTTTTCGATAACGAGCATTTAGTTCATCTTCTTAAAAAAGACAAGTTGTTTGTTTTCATGACAGCACAACCCTGAAAGTAAATTCTAACGATATCACGATATCACGATAAATCACAATATTACTTAGTCATATCTAATTAAGATAAAACTAAAAATCATCATCTCAATTTTGAAAATGTATAATAATTCATGTTATACATTTTCAAAATTGAGATGATGATTTCGACATTGAGATGTAGACATTACTCGATTCTGTTCATGTTTTTGTACAGAATCGGTAATGACTAATGGTCTCTGGGGGTAGAAAAAATTGAAACATCTGGAATTTAGACGATGATTTTTAGTTTCCTTCAAAATTATGTGAATGAATACTCAGTATTATTCTTCAAATTTTATTTTCACATTTGAGATGTCTTTTAATAATTCCAAATTCCCAGTGTGGTGAGTGTCGTGCCCAGCGACAGCATAAAACCCGTGTGTGGCCACATTCAGCTAGATAGTAAAAGTTGCCCGAGTGTGGCGGGGGGGGGGGGGGGGGGGGGGGGGGGGGAGGGGGGGAGGGATGTTTAAAGCTGTTTGTGGGCGAGGAGATTTCAGGGGGAGGGCAATCTAAGCCAGCGCAATAACTCACAATTTGGTATCCGTAGAAGCAGAGCCGAGAGGAAATTGTCTCAGTGAGCAAAGTAACATGATACATGTACGTGTCGTTTGATGAAGTGAGTAGTAAGGTTTACTGTAACCAGAACTGTAACTAGAACTTTAACTCAGTAACTGGAAGAATGGCCCATGAGGAGCTTCAGAAATAACTGACAACAAATCATTGCTGTAATATTATCTGTCTCGCTACTCACTATATTAGCAATTGGAACGGTTATTTTAGAGATTGTGAGAGTTTAAGAAACTCCGTCGATGCGAGTGTGATGTGTGATGTCGAAGCGGAGGCATACATTATTATCATTGCTGAATATCTAGAAACTCGTTGCTGGAGAATATTGTGGAGGTTTTCCAAGTGGTTATACGTATAGGCTCATATACGGAGACCTGCACAGGGGGAAATGATACATAATAAAGCTTTTCGTTGTGGAAAATATACATGGGCCAATATATATATATATATATATATATATATATATATATATATATATATGAATATAATATATATATATATATATATATATATATATATATATATATATATATATGAATATAATATATATATATATATATATATATATATATATATATATATATATATATATATATATATAAATATATATATATATATATATATATATATATATATAAAAATATATATATATATATATATATATATATATATATATATATATATGTGTATATATATATATATATATATATATATATATATACCGGTATAGGAATCTAACATATTATTACGTAATACATTCAATAGCAAAGTACATTTCGTTTCTCTGTATTCAAATGGTATTTATAAACCGACCTCAGATACAAGTTTATGTAAATAACTTCTTTTCTCGGTACAATATTTCTGCGTCATGAGGTCTTCAAATTCAATTCTCACAACCAGATAAGACGGGATGAACTCGATTTTTTCTTCTCTTTCTGAATTAAGATGTTCACTTTTAAGCCCCTCGCTGTGTCTATGTTGTGTGGCCGTGTCTACGGAACTCTCTCGGCTATAATCTTATCCTACCCTCTTTTATTGCGCCGTGACTCTATACCCCCCGCCTCGCATCCACCTTGCCTTATCGAACCAACGGCTACATTACCAGCAGAAGAGGGTGGCTCGCAATATCCATCTCTATGTTATCTACATACATTATATACTTTATATGTTCTGACATAACCGTAAGTTCTTCTATACTGGAAACTAGGAACACAAAAATGAACCGTCATATTCGTAAAAGTTATCTTCTGGATGGGGAGGTTTTTTTTTTCACTTTCGTTTTGGAATCAATGTGACTTGATATAGGTTGTTCGAGAGAATACACATCTCACTGTGTTGTGTATTGGGTTAGTGAGCGAAGGTTCATAATATGATTTGAATCATTTCGGTTGGCATGTGTTTCATTCGATTGATGTGGATGTTGATGATAATAATAATAATAATGAATCTTCTTCATTTTGTTTTTTTTTATGTTTTTTTGTCGGTTCTCCAAAGGTCAAACGGCTACATCTATCAACCTCAAACTTTTTTCAATATGGTTCCTCATCTAACTCAGATCTGTATAGTTTTGTGGCATTATCGGGGAGTAACTTTTTTTTAAGAATTCAGGAAATTTCGAAAATTCACATTATAATAACATGACGAAAAAAAAGAAAATATTTTCATTTTCCAAAGAAATGAAATTCCGCGTGAAGTTGAATTACATTTTGGTACACATCTCTAAAAATTTTCAGCTCGATCGAGTCAGCCATTTTGAAGAAAAAACATAAAATGTGCTCAATTGGTACCACTCGAAGCAGTTTTCACCCATTTTTACCCATACTATTACTATTCGCTCGTCTAAAAACGCACATATGGCGTTTTCCTAGTTATTATACAAGTATAATTGAAGGAATACAATACACAGTATACGAAAGGGCGATGTTCAGTGCATGACCCCATAGCTTTCAGTGCGGAGTCTTCCACATGACACTATATTTTATCTCACCTATGTTTAGAATAAACGAAATCGTCGAAAGGTGATCCATCGACGGTGATTCATCACATATATAAATATCACCACAATAGGTATAGATAATAGAACATAGAAATTACTCCACATTCAGAATCCAGAAATTGTCCAGTACACATTCACACACACATTTTGGTTGACATTTCACTGACGATCTCAAAACTGATTGAATTCACAGAAAATGAATGTCACATTAATCAAAAAGCATAACATCACCTTGTAGTAGATATACTTTCGATTGAATCACACTAGATCGTGAACATGGATATCTGAGTCGAGATGAATGTCTATATTTGTCTAAGCACCTTGCAAGGTACACGGTATACGGCATGGAGTCGAGGCTCGTGTCTGAGAGGCAGAAGTTATCGAGATCTTGAGCCCCACAATTTGCCCGGCGATCCCCGGATCGACTCCCGACGTCTCCATAAAGCCAACAAGCCCCTTGGATGCTCGCTTGCTTCAAATGGCAAAGCCGCATCCTTCCTTTTCAAGAGATGGACGCTTTAGCCATTTCACAGCCTGGATACAAAAGACGAGAAGGTTCTTGATGTTGTATTGAAATTTAACCTTCAGCGTTTATATGCTCGAATTGGAAGGAAAACCAACAACGGGTTTATATGTAGGCCCATAGCAACGTTTCGGAGCAATATTTAATAAAGTGAAGGTGACAGCTGTTGCTATGTAGGCATATACTGCATGGAATGATAGGATGCACTTGCCAGTAATCTTTATAAGAAGAAGAAGAATGAGAAGAAGAAGAAGTAGAAGAAGATGAAGAAGAAGAAGTAGAAAAAGAAGTAGAAGAAGAAGAAGAAGAAGAAGAAGAAGAAGAAGAAGAAGAAGAAGAAGAAGAAGAAGAAGAAGATCCTCACTTGTGCAGTGGGGTTGAGCCGCAATGGCTGTTCTTCCAACAAACCACTTTAATTCTGAATACATACATTCTACAATCATTATTATTTCTCATAACCAGGTGTGTGTAAAATCCAGAACTGACTACATATAAGATACATGGAGTGATAAGCCTAATCACTCGAACCTGATCAATAAGACCTGATGTAACAGAAGGTGTTCTGATGAAGATCTTGATTGGATGGGAAATATAAATATATCATCGGTGATATATTATATTGAGTTCATATTGAATTTGTTTCATTAAAGTTATTCAAAATATGGAAAGTATTAGAACGTGATAAGATCGTTCATATATATTCAAAATGAAATAAATAACAATGAAGAAAATTATGATTTTCCAATCTAGGCCAGCAGTATACTTCAGAATCTTTCTCTCTCTGGAATTTCTATAATTCACGAAATATATATTCGAACAGATCGGTAATTTGATTTGAGATCTGAATGTGGACAAGCAGTCTCAAGAGTCGAGCAGCTGGGCAAAACTACATTATATATTCTCTTTATCCCTGGACAAACTCTGTTCCGCGAATACTGTGTATAAAGATGAAAACATATTATACTCTCCATTGTTTGAATAGCCTATCTCTTTCTCTCTCACTCACTGACAAACATCACAAAACTAAGTTCTCCTCTCTTTTTAAGATATGTAACTTTCAATAACAGTTTAACCTTTTCTTACTGTGATGATATTTTGATTCGGATTTCATTTTCTGCCGATTTTCAAGACGAGGGTTTGAAGATCACTACTAACTTTCCTTTTTCTCACAAACTGCTATTTTATTCTCTCTCAGATCGCAACTTCTGGTTCACCGGCCATCTCCCTCCCCCCGCCCATCAAACCCATCCTTCTTTCTCTCCATGAGACTGATCGGGTCTGAGCGGGTCTCAGCTCCTGAGCGCTCTATCGCACGAGCTCAGGAGCCCAAAGGGAATATCTCGGTCTCTGGTTCGACGTCCGACTGGGCCCCTTGGGCTTATCACAACCAATACACTGTCTATTATCAGACTCCAGGACGACTTAAATAGCCGTCACCCATTCAATCCAATTACTGACAAACACTTTGGCAGCGCGCGCAATTCAATGAACGAGCTGGAAGAAACTGTTGCATTATGCAGGAGTGATGCTGGAGCCTCGACTTGGATTCAGGCGGTGCAATTAGTATGCGATTCATTTAATTGAAATTGTATTTTTATCTTGGTATTTCGTTGAATGAAAACTGAAAGTTTTTACGGAAAGTTGAAGCAAACTTATATAACAGTTGTGCAATTGAATGTGTTGAAGAAAGAGGTTGATGGAATCAATGAATGGTTTAGGTTGAGATAGCGGGAATTCACACGATCGCAACAATGAATGGATTATTGAATCATTGAATTATAGATAATAATTTGTAGATTGTAGATTTTTTCTCTTCAGAGCAAATGTTTGACTAATATTCACTATCCCTCGAATTACTAACTTGACATGTATTGTACTTCGAATCGCTCTCATGGTGTTCCGTCCAAACGATCCTACCTTTCATCCTTAGCCTTGATTGGGCAGCAATGATTTATATCAAGTGTCGATCAATTATGATTAAGAGTGAGAGAGAGGAAAAGAGAGGGAGAGAGAGGGTGAGAGAGAGAGGGAGAGAGAGAGAGAGAGGGAGGAAGAGAGGGAGATAGAGGGAGGAATATCAATAAACATTTGGAATTTGCGAAACGAACGACTCAAATATTTCCTCGAAATATTGATAATATTGCACGGTTGATTTCTCATCGTGCTTAACAATGAATGATAGCTTATTGCCAATGCACCATAGTGCTTTACATCGGAATAATTCCTTCAATCTGAGTCGTTTAACGAAGCTGAAGATTGCCTGTATCATAAGAATTCGTTGATAAATATCACCTTTTCTCATACGGAGCTAAGAGAAGAAGAAATAGAGTGGAAGAAAATATGGATACACTTTCAATGATTAACTTCTCAGACATTATTATTGCATCACTTCTTTTTGTGCAAATATTCTCTAATTTTATGCATCACTGTTGAGTTTTCAAATGCTCTCCTCGATCTGAAAGTTTCCCTCGTAAAATTGAAGCAGAACCATTCCGGTGAGAAACAAAAGCGAAAGTGGAAAAAGATCTCCGTATAATATATCGAATGGTGGTACTCTTTCTTCCTGCCAGTGACCCTTTGCCTCAGCCAACCTCGGGGGATTTCACTCCACTCTTTCAATATACTGAGCAAGACTCGGACATTGTGTTATACGAAGGTAAATAGAATAACAGCGATCTACCTTCCCTGAACGATAAATCAAATCCCAATAATACTTAAAGATTTCTATAGCTAGTGTATGTTAGCTAATACGGCGTCACATCTGGAAGCTGGCCACAGAGGAGGTCGTCTCACTCGGCTATAAAGTGTCAGTGGAATTGACAACTTCTGGACTCATCTTACCAATCAATCAATTCGGATATCTTATCGAATTCTATAACAGAGAAAAGAAGATTGAACAGAGAAGGCTAGGCTTTGTGTATAGATAAAAAATATCCATGTAGAAGACATGATGGGTTTTTGAAATAGATGAGCAAATTCAGAGAAATATTGGGAAAGGATTGGAAAGAATTTCGTTGGGAAAAGTTAGCCACTGAATAACATAATATACAACTGAACTAAGATTTTTTTCTGAGCTCAATCTGACTTTGAATTCAGAATTTGAATTCCAATTGGAATTCGAAATTTTTCAGAAAATATATTCTTCACCTAAACTCATGTAGAATGTAGAATCAATAATATTGTGGATTTTATCCTCAGGGCCGGTTGTTCCGAATGCAAATTGAGTATTATTCCTCGATGATTATTCCATGTACGAATGAAGCATACGTCACCAAGGGTGATAACAAGTTAATTCTTCGAATGTTGCTTAATTGACCAACAATCATTTGTCGAAACAGGCTCTAAACATTAAACCTATATGCCCCCAATCAGAAAATCCTCTCAAAAGTTATAGTTAATAAACCTACACAATTTTCAGCCAATTTAACTTTCCAAATTTCGAATACCCTCGATTCGGAATAACTATATATCAATACGTTATTCATTAATATTTTCAAAACTTTTCACTCAGAAGGAAACTCAACAACATTCATATCTTACTAGAAACGCATCTCAATCCAGCGCTCACAATGAAATCATACCTGGAAAGAGAAGAATAATTGGACAACAGCATGCGGATTATCTTGGTTCTTATTCCTTCAAAGAAATACTTATTGATATTAGATCTTCAAACAGTACAACTTGACTTGAAAATAATTCCTGACTTCAACTTAGAAAAATCTCCCATTCTGCTATTGTTTAACTTGCTGCAAGACAGTAAACTATAACACCTGTCTAATTGGTGACGCGCGGTTTGTGCCGACATAAACCCTGAATATTCCAACCCACGCAACATTTCCCATTAGTCCACTTAAATGACAGTTAGCTTAGACCTAAGCAAATAGAGACATAACCCCAACCATCTTCTCTCCAAAGCACATCATCTCACGATGAACACAAATAAGCCTACACAGTAAAGCACTCATCTCCTAACTAGGACCCAACAACAACAACAACACGAAACTAAGATAATAATTTAATCCTTAAGATAACATTCCTTCTTATTTCCCAAGCTTACTATGTAAAACTGTGTTAAGATCTGAGGGGGGCGTGCACGCGTCGGCGTCGCCACCTCAGGACGGTGACGCAAGAGCGTCGTGTTGATTTACGACGCACGTTGAAAGTGTAGCATCGTTGCTTCTGAAACATCTGGGAGGGGCGGGAGAGAAAAGTCCGATATAAATCACCGTCTTCAACTCAACTAAGGCATGGGCTAGTCTGGGTAATGGGACCTTTAACCCTTTGCCCCCCCCCCCCCCCTCGTATACCGCCCTTCACTTTACGGCCGTGGACTCTACATTAGATACCCTGCCCGTTGCCCAGTCACTTCTCTGGGATGAGTTAAGAAAACACTTTCTTTCATTGAGAGAAAAGGGAAGAGATTAAAGTAATCCGTGGAGTCAACGAAGACGGACAACTTCCTACATGGATAGAAAGCTGTGTAAACTAGAAACGTGTATTGTATTTATTTTCAAAATATACATTTATATGAAAAAAAAGATTCTATATTGGAATGGAATAGAGTGTGTGTACTTGAAAGATAAAATAAATACATTCACACTGACTTTTGTTTTGAAAGATTAGAAAACTTGGGATAAAAACATGCGGACTTTTGGTGTAATGTGTCTATATTTCTACTTTTGACATGTTCTATACCTATATGGATGTTCCCCCTTTCCTCTCGGTTTTGTGAACCTATAAATACATCTATATTTCATGTTTAGTACAAATCCTAGGTCTCAACTATTCGACCAAGACGCATGGGCGCTAGAATAGGACGACACACAGTGGCGTAACAAGGTACGAAGAGACAGGAGGGCAAAATGTATAAATGGGCCTTCCTCCTTTTCTCCATATCTGCCTCAAGCTAATAAAAGCACTCGCGTGGCTTTAATTCACTATGTGATTCAAATTTACATTGCATTTTTGTTATTTAGCTCCATTCCATGAAACAGCAAGGAAAACTATTTATTCCACATGAATTGATTGGATTTTTTCATTATCTCATTGATTGTTATTAAAATACCTTCGCATTGCTTTTGCTGTGCAAAAATGTTAGAAAAAAATACCCAAATTCTTTGTAATGGTAATTCTGACGGCAATATAATTTCATATACCATTTTAGGTTCACAGAAAATGGAGAAGGAGAGTGGAACTTCACCAAGAACATAATTTCATAAAATCGAAAATGTGTTGCCACAGCGAGATTCGATCTAAGGACCTCCGTGACCCAAAGCAACGTGTCCGGCAGAGCCACCGTCTTATTGTCATATAAGCCGATATGAGCAAGAGATGCGATACAAGAGACAGCTTCACAAAAAC
>OU015462.1:61591190-61607445 GCA_907164805.1 Brachyptera putata
GGTCCATTTCGTTTTAAAAAAACTCTCAACAATGAATTAGTATCAAAGATAGAAAATGCACACAAAAATGTTTTAGAGATGGATTCATGGATATTGAACCATATTGGAACTATGACTTCATAGTTGGAGGCCACAGTACATTCTCTCACTGCATTGATTATTTTACCGAAGTTATATCAAATATATACACCCAGATATTGAGTTAATATATGGATATATTTACATTTCAGGTCTATCTGAGAAGATACTCAGTAGACGTATCGTACTATAACTGCCAAATAAACTAATATCTTCAACTTTATCAAGTGGTGAATGTAAATATAAACACTCGCTTATTCTATTCGAGTGTTATTTCCAAAGTATGTATTTTGGAAGCGACAAGAGAAAAGGCTGAGTGTTCTTCCGACAAGAATTGAGATCTCGCTAGTTGAAAGTGGTGGAGAAAATCGATGTATTCAGAATTGTACGCGTGCTCATAACGAAAAGTTAGTTAATGATGGAAATTATCTTGTTCAATGAGATGATTCTTGGGAGTCGCAATTAGTGTCCCAACAGTTGTTGTCAGGACTTCGGGACTGTCAGAGCCTGAAGCCAGATTCTCAGGAACATGTTACAGGGTTTTCTGTCCCCGTCTCGACTCAGCAATCCTAGGCCTCAAAGCAAGGCGCAGTTTCTCGCATCTCTCTCTTAAAATTTACGGCTGTAAAGTCGAATGAGTCGATGTTCAGGGAGGTCGACAATCGCATTTGCGCACACAAATGTTTTCATCATTCTTGGAAAATATACATTATATGTTGGCCTACAAATAAACACACAATGAAATATTTTGCTGGGAGAAATCGCAAAAATAACTTCGGAAATGTCCATACTGACCGGTTGCTTGTGAGTCGCAATAATCACTCAAAAATGACCGTATTATACAAAATTTCCTGCGGGGCTCCGAAACCCCCTTTTAACTTGCGGCTGGTGTCCAACTAAGCGGCCATTTCATTCATGTCACGTGATACGCAAATCCTAGCGACGACCCTGTCTTCCACCCGGAGGTACTCGGTTCGAAAACAGCTCGAGTCAAAGTCAAACTTTTCTGTTTTCATCGAGGAGACATTGATTCTTTCAATGATTTTATATTCTCTCATAGATTCACAGTGTTATATTTCATCAATTGGAACAATTATAACATTATCACCAGTTTCATCAATTATAAATGCTGCAAGAAAATTCTAATTATTTGGAGTGATTCTTACTATTTACTATTCTTACTAATTGTCTATCAATTACTGTCAGTGGGTCATTTATCATATTTCTGTGCTATCCACTGTCGTGCTATCCTTCTCGAATGCAGTTATTTCAAAACATTACTCTCTCATTCTCGGGACCTGAATCTCTGGAACTGGAGAAAAAGTAAGAACGATCATTGAACACATTCAAAATGTGCTGGAATATTATTAGAAGTTGAATTTACACTTTTTTCAAAATGATACAAAAAGTATACCAATCACCAATCAAGTACTGAGGATTAAATCGGAGTTCGAGATAAAAGGATTTCGACAAACGCGAATAACCAAATAATGTAATGCTGAGAATAAATACCAACTCTCAATGGTTTTATTTTTACAAAAATAAATATGATTACAGCTTAAGATGAGAAAAAGTAGACCACAATTCTCCCGGAAGTGTGGATAATAACAGAGTGATAGAGAGAGAGAGAAAGAGAGACAGAAAGAGAGACAGAGAGAGAGAGAGAGAGAAGGAAAGAGAGAGAGAGAGAGAGAGAGCAGAAAGAGAGACAGAGAGAGAGAGAGAGAGAAGGAAAGAGAGAGAGAGAGAGAGAGAGCAGAAGAGGTCGTGACGGTGATGCAAGTGGAACAAAAGATCGATAAGCTTAAGGAACTTGCTTAATAAACCGTACTAATTGGATCCCGAATGTCCTGGGCTGATCATTTGATGGTTAATTAATACAACCACTTCAAGTAGACTCGTAATTCACCCTCCGTTAACTCGTTTTACGAGCGATGTGGGCAAGACAAGACAATCGCCTGGTACATTTTATCACAAGCCAATTGGATACAATTTCTAAGACACAAACACAATATAGTGATCGTAAATAATGTTATCAGTACAGTAATATGATCCTCAGCTCTCTTATAGGCGACTAGAAAGAGAGCCCATGTATTGCCAACTAGAGGTTACATATCGGCGATTAGAGAGCCTGTGTTTAGGTGATCACTCATTAATCATTCGATCAATCGTGTTTCCCAGATGAACTATCTGTTGGTGACAGGATGTAGTGATACCAGCTGACTTCATCATAATATAAAGAAGGTGTGCCAACTCCCACACTGATAACATGGCGGGCATTATTGTTTTCTTGCCGTCAAATCAGAGCCAGAGGTCCCATTTACCCTAGCGGACTCTCTTGCGAGCTAGATGAGATTGAGTGGCTACGGTACCGGTTGGTACGGTACCTATTGAGCCGTGTTCAGCAGTTCAATATGAGAAGCGATAGTTGAGCAACAGGCAAATGTGCCCTCTATGACGGCGGACGTCCTCCAATTGGAAGGCTGAGTCGGCACACCTTCTTTGAGTCAGTTGGTATCACCACATCGTGTTGGTGAGATCGTTCATAGAATAATAATCACCAATCACAGAGGAACACGAGGGAACTTGCCTTCTTCTTATAATCACTGAAGATGACTCTTGAGGTGGTACAATATCTGGCGATAGACATAGCTGCGCGCGCATGTGCTGCCCGGTCATTACGGGGCTGCCATGGGCACAATCACGACATGGACATGGCACGTGACTGTTGTCAAGGTCTATCGAACATCCCGCATCAGCCTGACATTACTAGCAACATCGTGTCATGCCAATGTTCTTCAATAATGATGATAAAAACAAGATGAAATGATCACTGAGTCGAAATGTCACTTCTTCATATGTGATGTCAATCAGTTTGTAACTTTATGACTCTCATGCTTTTGCCATCTTGTGATCACGAAAACAAATTCAACATACTCAGCCCACACAGAGTTTCATACTCTACCTGGGCTTCTTACATAGTGACTTTTGAATTGTTAACTTCATACCTGTAATATATTGTTTGTAAGAATAAAATGAATATTAATTAAATAAATAAATAAATGGTCGGAATGTGGTCGAAGTAGTCGGGATTATTTTAGGTTATTTTGAGTGAAATCTTATCGAGGTTGTATGTACTTGGCAAATATAGGAAGCAACAATAGGTACTTGCGTTGAGGTCAGAGTTCATGGAAGCACGATGTTCATAATGATCCGAACGCCGGGAATTCCCGAAGTGGCCGTTCCCATCTCGAGCATAATTACTCTACTCTACCGTTACCCAGCCTTAAGTGTTAATGCACTGATTTATTATTGAGAGGTTACTGCATTCATAAATATCTAATCGACAATGCTGATCAGAATTCCTCGCAGTTCGGGATCTCCGTGTAACACCGGTCTATGCGCACCACGGTAGAACTTGCTCTCGGAACCGAGGGAATATGGTATTGACACTACATTGCTGTTTTGCGAAACTAAGTACATCTATCGAAGAACAAAACACCTACTATATGAAACTGTGTTTGTTTTGTAAGGAAGAGTGTAGTTTCCTGTTTCTTTTTCCATGTGTATGAAACAATTTGAATAGAGTAATAGAAAACATTGTTCAGTATGGGTTTCATGGAATTACAAATTGTTTTTTTTTCATCATTTCCCAACATCATTGTGAAATTCCCGCTTGAATGCAATATTAATAGACGGCAAGTCAATAAAAATATGAAACTGATATAGAATCGAAATTCTAACCAATGACATAACTCAATAATTACATATGAATATATATATATATATATATATATATATATATATATATATATATATATATATATATATATATATATATATATATGTTCAGGCATTTGACCACTGAAGAGTGGCTATAGCAAACTCAACCGTGATTCAGGAGACCGGGGTTCGATTCCCGCCATGGTTGGAGATATTCATATTGTCATAGGTTTTCCATGATTTCCCCCGATCTGTCGTTCAGGTCAATACTGGGATGGCTCCCTAATAACAGGTCACGACCGACTCCCTCCCACTAATCAGAAACACAATATAAAATCTCTAACATCATCAATTTTTTAATAAAATATAATAAATTAGAATAGACAACATTCTAATGAAGTATATCCGAGTCGCAAATATAGGGAAAAAAACGTCTGAGATGAAAAAAAACTCGATAGTAGAAGTCTTTCGAGGCTATAATTTTCAATCCAATGTTTCCCAAATAATTTAACTCTTCATCAGCGAAATGGCGGAGGTTCCCTTCCCTAGTTACAATCGAACATATTCTTTCTCTTCACTACTGGTTGATAATCTATCAAATAATCCAATGCCTTCGATTAAAATCGATTTGTTCCAACTCTTGTTTGTTTTTTCAATAAAAACATCATTTTTATTCATCAATATTATGTATCCTAAACTCACTACCACATTTCAAATTTTCACTCCAATAATTGTGAAAAAGTTTCTGTATATTTGTAAAAAGAAACCGAGACACAGCGATAGTTTGCTTGTACGCTATCTCTGCCGGCAAATGGTCGCAATGGCTTTGCATCAGTTGTACTGCAATGAACAGAGAGTGTATCGAACGGTATATGAAGCCCGGACTCCGGTTTACATTATTGCTTTGCCTTTCAGACTCAATTTCCTCTTCTACGGGCTATCTTCTATCGCATCGGACCTCTTTGGACCGAGCATTAGAGCTCACTACTACACGCCACGATAACATACGTCCCTCCCATTGGATGAGCGATAGCAAGACATCCATCCCACTCTCACTGAGCTCTGTCTCTGTGTTATCTCTCTGTCTGTTCGTGAGCACTGGTCCAATCGGTACTACCATTTGTGAGTAACATTATCTCAAAGCATAGATATATATCACCGAGAAACGTTTTTTTTCATATATGCTGCTTAACGACCCCACCAACAGCTAGGTTATACGGGGGTACGAACGAGTGGGTATTAATGAAACGATAAAGTGATGATAGGTGATCATTACTGAGCGTTAAAAAGGCGTACACATGTGTGTCTCGGCAGCAACTTCACACCGGTGTCCGCCATATTGGACAACTCGAACCAGGGGACCGGGAAGTCGAGAGGTTGGAATCCTAATGATAGAATAAGGCCTTCTATGTTATTATAGCGACATGATAATATAGAAGGCCTTGCATTTCACCGTCCAATATGGCCGCCGAGACCGGAACGAGCATATGTCGCTAGCTGGCCAAGGAGTAACGTATCTCAGTACGTAATATATTTGAATATATATATATATATATATATATATATATATATATATGCTCGAAGTTCATAGAAACCTCCATAAGAACCATACATTTTCCCATAGTTTCATTCATTTTTCTCCATAAAAACCTTTCTGGGCAAAAAAAATGAAATATAAAATCTCTACGACTATCTTCAAATTTTAGCTTCAAACACGTAGACTACATGATACAAATTATTACGAATTTGTGTGCAATTGTAGAAAAAAATATAAAGATGTTGTTCATTCATCAAATATCTAGAATTAATGGCAGAGAAATGTCCAAGAGAAGATGTCACGACTCCCTAGATCGATAGTAACCGAATGACGTACATGAATCAAGGTGTGTATAGTTCTCTACAATAGTTCAGATAGATATCTCGCTGATCGTACACCGCATCGATGCTACGATGTTTTGACTCTGTGGGGCTAAAAATTGTATAAATGGTCTACATATGAAAACTAGAAGCCGCTCCGGTGACCAAGTCAATCCCTAGCGGTAGTAACTGAAGTCACCGTTGAGCGTGGGTTCGAGTCCCGCATAAGGCATGAGTTTTTGTAAACGTCCTTTCACCTATCATCACTTCATCGTTTCATTATCACCCGCTCATTCATACCCCCGTATAACCTAGCTCTCCGTGGGGTCGTTAAGCAACATTAATAGAAAAAATAAAAAAATAATAATGAAGAGTTCAAAACATGTGTACGATGTTTGCACGACCGAGTGTACTGGTTATGCACATGACAATGAGCATGGCCACACGAGCGTGAAGATGTTTGACGACAATACGGTTAAAGAGTTGACATCGCGGTCAAAGAGAGACGCACTGACTCGAGGAGCAGGGGAAGACTGGAATCAAACGGAATCAGCGAGAAGGAAAATATATCATTATTTTTATAGGATCCATAAAAATGAGAAGAGCTCCGTTAAATCTTTATTGGTAAGTAGCGGTACTTCATTGAATACAATATAAAGAGTTCAGGTTAACATCAAACCGAATGAGTAATAGGCGAATACATTATTTTTATCGTGATTTGAATGATATTAATTTTTCATTAGAGACTAATTTCATTTCATGAAAAATACTATATTTTAATGTCTAGTCTGCGGAAAGATAGTTTCATTTTATTCGTTGCACGTGAACTCTGTTCTATTTCACTTGCACAAAAAACCGATAAGTTTAAAATAAAGACATAAAGATGAATTATTGTTACGGTCCCCGCTGTAATTATCATGGCCCAGAAAACATCTGGCCAGATATTTCACGCTTACAACTCTGCATTGCACAACGTTATATCATCCAAATACATACACATTGAAAGATAAGATAGAATTTATGAGGGATAACACTCGAAAACCCTCACTTCGTATGCGGAGGCAAAACCAGTACTCGGCACCTCTACCATAACTACCAGGACTCGGCACCTCCACCATGTAACTACCAGTACTCGGCATCTCCATCATGTCATCACAAGTACTCGGCACCTCCACCACATCATCACCAGTACTCGGCACCTCCACTAGAACTACCAGTACTCGGCATCTCCATCATGTCAGCACAAGTACTCGGCACCTCCATCATGTCATCACAAGTACTCGGCACCTCCACCATAACATCATCAGTAGCCGGCACCTCCACCATTTCATCACCAGTACCCGGCACCTCCATCATGTCACAACAAGTAGTCGGCACCTCCATCATATCTTCACAAGTACTCGGCACCTCCACCATGTCACTACCAGTACTCGGCACCTCCATCATGTCTTCACAAGTACTCGGCACCTCCACCAACATCCAAGTCATAACAACGTCTCAACGAAATACAAATAACTTGTGGTTGATTACACTTGGACGAGTCAAGTTCGACTGATAATCACGATACAAATTGTTCTGCAATATTTGTTTTAACCAAAAGATGATAATTTCTCAACACCGTTTGTCATCATTCATCAGTATTCCGACATTGAACCTGATTGAAAATGAATATTCTGGTCGATAAAGTAACATAAACCAACAAACAGAGAACTGAGTGCAGAAGTTGCGGTCTTTGAGGAGCTCGTGATAAAACTGACGAATGGTTCACTGAGTGTTCTATGATATCAATACTTCTCCAGTTCTTCCGGATAAACACGCTATAGATACTTCACCCCTTGATAATAGCAGACCTGAAAACTATCGGAACACTACTATTGTCGGCCAGAACCAATCAGCTAGTGGCACATAACTACACGATGATCGTTCACATATTGAACCGGTATACAATTCAAATGTTTTATGTGAAAATCACCATTTATTTGAAATTGCATATTCCATTTAATCAAGAAGATTGCCAGACCAGTAGAACAATATGTCGAACTCATGCTGTGAACCGAGCTCTCCTGATTTTATTTGTCGCTTCACGACCGATCAAGTTTGTGCCGAACGCACGAGGATACTTTGTGTCTGTCTCCAGCGTCGTCGATACAAGCGTCGCGGCGACAGGCTGAAGGATTCCAGCGTCGCTGACAGTTTTAGTGGTTCGGCGGTTCATTTCACCGACGCCATCAATTGTCACCAGCGTCGCTTTCTCATTCGGCGTCAGTTCAGACACGTCGCTCGAATAATAGATACACACGTTGCGATATTAAAGTTTATATATAATTCGCTGCTATTAGTAGTGCAATGTCGACAACGATAAGCGAGAGTATCGACTGTTGCCAATCGATCTGCTCTATCGATATAATAGGTTGAATATTAGGATTAGGAGGTACCATTCCGCTTCTTTTTCGAAGAAATTTGCTGAAAAAAAAATTGCCGAATGAATTGACGGTTTTGATTGTAGCAAACATTTGGAAAAATACTTTTTAGGCCTTTACAAATAATATATTCGAGTTTTAATTAAAACACTGCCGACAATACAGTTGCCAACTGGACACAGTAGGCCTCATCACAGCAGCAACAAATGATCAATTATGAGAAGACGAACATCGCTATAATGATATTATCGGCAAGTAAGATTAGTAAGTGGTGAATAATTCATACACCATGGAGAAATAGTATGAAACACAATACAATTAGGGTGAACAAAATCGAGTAACTCGATGAAACAACTGACAAACGCTTGGATATAAAAGCGCGTGTTTTATAGAGATCACATTGAGACCTTAGCTGTTGACCATAAAGGTGATTTCTAAGGATGGCAATTGAACCTTCTGAGGCCAGGACCCCTATTCCTGAGATAAATGAGACGTGAGAAAATAAAAATGAGTGAGAAAACGAATATCTCACATAAATTATGAGATGAAATATGTCATTATTATATGAGATAGTTTTCTCACTGATTTTTCTCACATCTTATTTATCTCAGGAATAGGGGTCCAGCATGCTTATATGATTAATCGTTTATACATTCATTTTTGATTGGTTACAAATGTCAGTAAAGTACTTCGTAATCGTGCACCCTTGCAATCACAAATGAACCTGTTTCAATATTGTTACATAAATACTCATTTATATCGTCATATATTATGTTGCAATTATGCCACATTTCCTAGTTCCAATCTGTTCATAGTTGGTTCTAGTTATTTCATTCACTCATTACAGATTATTCTCAAAAATACTGTTTCAATATATCTGATATAATTCCCCGCTTAGTAGGCCTGAATGAATAGATTGTGAGGACTTTAGGAGAAACCTTTGTCGAAAGTTCATTAGGCATAATCAGATCCCTCCACTAATTATCAACTTGATTCTGAATCGAGACTTTCAAATCTTTGTCAATTCATAAAGAAGTTTTCGTGCGAATTCATCAGGAATAAAGATGTTCTGTACTGAAACATGCGCACGTCTTTTTGACGGCGTGGTAGGGGGAAGAGAGAGGGGGGAGGGGGGGAGGTCTGAAAACCCAAGTGAGTATATCAAAGAATTACGTCACTCAAACTGAAATAACCTAATTATATTCTGCTCGTGAAAAGTGTTCTACGAGAGATGATCGCGCTGCTCGAGTAGGATTCATAATTGAAACGTAAATGAGATCTTATGTATTATATATTCGAGTCATTATTTGTGTTCGCTAATGATCCCTGTAGTTGAAAGTCTCGACTTTTAATTAATATCAACTCAATTATTTCACTCATTTATCTGTTGCTTTTCAGAGACAAGGTAACACAGAATTATACTGATACAAATGTACAATCGTAATGAAATTGTGATCGATATACAATGATAAAATCGATTGATCCAACAATTAAATTGATGAATCATGCAATAATTATCGATGTAATAGATATCACTATTGGTTACGTTTGTTATTCGTCTACTTACAGTGAGAATTAACTAATTATTCGACGATTAGATAAGCTCTAATAGTAATATCACCACGAATGTATTTATATACTCTGAAAATTTGTGACATTCGTGATTATTAACCTCAAATAAATAACAGTATCAATCAATTCAACTGATTTTCACTGCCATTTGTTTTATCACAGGCCTACTCAGGAACCCGCATCTTGGATAGATTCACAGACTCAACTTCAGAAGCACAACTTCAGGTTCAGCTTTGCCTATCAATATTTGAATCCTGATTCGTCTATAATTTACAGTCTTCTGATTTTCCTTGGCGAACATGTGTAATGTAACTGGATTTTGTCCGAACTGAAATATGGAAAACTCCCCCATCTTGCGGTGGCTACTGGAATACTTTGAATATCATCGTCTTCCCACTTTACAACACTGGTTGGAAGTGTACCCTAACTTTCAATGCTGTAACACTGCAGAATACACGCATTTCGAGAAGAAATATTCTCAGCCAAGATGCGGGCTCTTAAGAAACGTATCCACTAAACACATTAACTCGGTGTGAAACGTATAAGTAAACAACAGACATTAAGCTGGGACCTCGGGGTCTCGATTCCCGGTCTCCTAATTGTGCGGTCCAGTTCGAAGACATGTTTCACCACTCCAGGCCTATCCCGTCTATCCCCTCTATCCCGCCTCACCGAAGAAACACATTAAAGGTTCTTAGCTTACAACTTTCAAGTATGTTTAATTAAGTTAGTGGTTAACCTGAAACTTCTCCCTGAGGTAACTGCCCCCATTTCGGGCCCCTAATTAAGTGTGTTGTCTATGCATGCGATGTATAAGTTATGTATCCAGTGGAAGATTGGCAATGACACGGGGCTTAATCGATACAGGGATAGATAAACACGCATGTGACAGTATCTGGCTAGGTCCTGGTCGTACCGGGCTTCGGTGTACCCTCCTCGAAGCGGAACTACTCGGTTGTCATCATTAGTCATAATTGGCTGAGTAATGGGCACGGCAAGGACATGACTGTTCCTTTTGACGGCCTTGCGAAATGTCTGCCGGAATAGACGAGAGCTTACTTGATACTATTTGAGGGCTGCATGCACAGCGCTTATAAAAATAGAGAAGATCGACTTTAGTAGTTTTTTCTGTGTTCACGAACTGGTGTAATTGACTGAGAAGTATATCAACTCCAGGATAATTTTATGGTCTTCAATCGATATGACATTCTATTTCCATGTATTCGAATCAGTTTGAATATATAATACGTTGATGAATACCTAGAATGTGATGAAATGCATTGATGCATTATTTCCAAAATTATTGAAATAGAATGTCATATCAATCAGAGAGCATACAATTATCTTGGAGTTGATATAACTCATTATTGAATTGCACCGGTTAAGAAACAAACAAAAATAATAAACATGGATTTCTCATTTTTTATGAGCACCGTGCATCCTCTTAATACAGGAGTGTCAGTCATCGTTTCAGTTCTGGAGACGCTTCCTTTGTGACGAGCAAGTTGTTTTCTGCGAATGTTAGGATCGGGAGGGTGGGGGGGGGGGGGGGTGGAGTGGAAAGTAATATGACAATTTAATATCTCATTATAAAAGTCTAGTTTATGATGAGTAATATTGAGGTCATTGAGCTCCGTTCACTTTTCTACATCAAATATCTACGAATATTGCTTCACAATACAATGAATTGATACACATTGCGGCCGATTTAACTATGCCGAGCCGCCCCGGTGGCTCAATCAACTATCGCTAGCGGTAGAAACTGAAGTCACTGTTGGGCGTGAGTTCGAGTCCCGCATTCAAGGCATGGGTTTTTGTGAATGTCCTTTCACCTATCGTCTATCCGAAAAATTAATGAAAAATACGATCAATTTGGATTAGGAGGGGTTAACAACTCCTGAAATCCGGTGTACTCTTGCCACGAAATCTCCTTGAAATCCCATTGAAAACTCTGGAATCACCTGAAATCAGGTATACACCAAATTTACGAGTTGTAAACCCCTCGTTGGACTTCAATCGAACATATTCTATTCTATTCCATCTTATCTTATCGTCCTACTTGACTTCTATCCTCAATCAAGTGACTAACACGTCGATTGAGGCAGGTCCAGCACTGAGTCCACCTTCACGCGAGTCTTACTCACTCTAGTCTGAGCATTAAATGAGAATCAGATTTACTGACTACCTGCTGCTATTGGCTGGGCGCCATTATGGCACACCGCCATTTCACACAATATTCCCCTTCAAATCGTTCTTCTTTCGAACACGATTTCTCTCCGGTCTCCTGGCAGGTTCGAACAGTTGTTTACAGTGTGTGACAAATGTTCCGACGCTCACCAGATGCGAGGTGAACGTTTATGGCTCACTTGGAACTAGACTTCGAATAGACTGACGGTTGATAACACTTTTCATTCATGTATGTTGTTCATCGGGATGGATACAATGTTACTAATTCAATAGATTATATTGTTGTGGACATGTTAAGAAGATCAGTACACATTTTGGAAGAATCATTTATAATCAATTGAACAATATTCTTTTCTATATTTATTCTTTCAGGATATTTTCATGTACACCTCACCATGTCTCATTATATTTCGTGACAAATTTCTTATTTTACTTCCTCATAGCTTCAAGTGCCGCCCCGGTGGCTGAGTCAGCTATCGCTAGTGGTATAACTGAAATCACTGTTGGGCGTGGATTCGAGTCCCGCATAAGGCATGGGTTTTAAACCCATAATCACTTCATGCTTTCATTATTATCCGCTCATTCATACCCCCTTATAACGTAGCTGTTAGTGGGGTCGTTGAGGAACATAGAAAAAACTGTAGGTTTTTGCTTGTCTTTTCATAGTTAGTTATATTTTCTTGATCTATCGCGATTATTCCGCATCATATCCACCGGTCCATGATTCTGTGGGCAATCATGGGGAGAGTCTTTTATGATAAATATACATATCTACAACTTATGTGTTCCTAATTTTTTATCAGTTCACTCACGTAATACAATTTTTACGAGTTGATTCTCACGAGTTCGAGTTAACTCACTTAATGTCCAATGAATATTTGTTTCGAAGATTTGGTTTCGTGTTTGTTTTTGAACTCTCGGAATTCGTTCAATCCCTAGATTCCCATTAATTCTACCTCAGATTGTTTATTGAGTTTATTTGCTGCAATTTAGTTTCAGGTTTCGTAGAGGATCTTTAATATCAAATAAAACGCCATGGAAATAAATCTCTCCGGCCATAAAAAGGTAATCATAAAACATACCTTTATCGAAAATCAATCTGTCTTATTTACCCCAACGGGCCTCTTCGAAACCAACCTTATGCTGGTTTCTGGATTACTTCCAGCCATTCTCGAGGTAACTTAATGATGCATTTGGGTATACTGTATGAAAAGAAGACACACTTACAAACCTTGAATTAACGCACACACACACGCACACGCACAAGCACACATATTGTTGTTGCTTCATTTTCACCATGTTCTGATGTGAAAATGTTTCTCCTCGATCTTTCGTTAATTTCATTACCTATCTTGATTATTTTTCGTGATACATCTGCTGGTACACCTGTCCTGAACATACTTTCTTCACTCTATATCTCATGTCATTCCCATAACTAGACTTGGACTCTCTAACAGCTCTTTTGTATTATCGTATGAACCCACATTTAACCCTATTCGAGTCTTTGTGGACATTATGTGCACTTTTCTTCTGAACGAAGAATGTTCGAAGAAGAACAAATAACTATTATAATTATTATTATTGAATAGACCTACGCGTCTTTTCCGATGAGAAACCAATACCAAAGAGCCGTCATATATATATTCTAAAAGTCGCTTCTCAGTGAAATGTATAAAATGTAATTCCGAACCAAGTAACAGTGTATTTGCTGCCTATTCATTTATCCACCATTCATCATCTTCTTCAGTGGGAATGAAACCATCATTTGCACAAACACACAACTTGCTTTTGTCTGCTGCAAGAAGATAAGACAAGATGGTAAACAATTCTCACCTAAAGGGGCGTGGGGAGGGGGGAGGAGCAGATGCTGTTGAATAAGAATACAGCATCACGTGACCAAGACTAATGATGCTGACTACTTAGAGGAAATCAGTTCTTGCCTTGGAACAACTTATTCATGATTGATAATGGAAACAGAGCTTCAATTTGATGTGATATCAATTTGCGTTCTTGCTTGGAACTTCGCATCTCATTCAACGTGAATCATCTTTCTAAAGACTCTGCATACACACGTGATCAATGCTTCACGCAATCAAATGTGTACAATTGATGATAAAACACATTAGTGGAACAATTTCGAGTTCTCAGCCGGGACGTCGTTAGGGGTGCAAGGAGAGGCGCGCGCAACCAATAACTTACTTCCGCTTTAGGAAGAAATATATATGTTGACTTACGGATGAACATACAAATAAAGGAAAAATAGTTTCGAAAATGTCCATAATGATTGAAATATTGAAAATAACTCAAGTAATGTCCATAACGGTTCAAGCACTATAGACTCCAAAACTGTTTGTGAATCGCAAAAATCACTTCAAAAAATTACCAAATTTCAAAAAATTATCTGCGGGGTTTTGCTAGGGTAAATCGCAGAAAATAACTTCGAAAATATCCATAATGATTCGATAATTGTACTCGAAAAATGCTTGTGAATGGCGAAAATCACTTACAAAATGACCTTATTACAACAATTCACTAGTCGGTCACTTCATTCATGTGACCTGCCCTCCCCCCCCCCCCCCCCGTGTTACACGGATCCTATCGACGTCCCTGGTACCTCCTAAGCATATCTTCTCTAGAATCGATAGTAGATTATATCGTAAGGACTTTTACTTTTATTCATAAAGACAATAATATGTTTTTTTGTACTTGGATTCCATTAGAAAACGATGAAGAAGAGGTGGAAGACCTGACATAAGTTGGAATAAAATCGCTGCGCCGTTTTTCAAAACAACCTCGCCATATACTCCCTCTTGTGAAATTTATTTAAACATGATTTTGAGTGCAAAAGGGGGAGATTGACATGTTGTTCTTCGGGAATATACAATCCCTCTATTCCATCTTTCTTCCTTGTCAAAGTTTTCAAACCCGACTACGATCCTTCTTTCCTGGGGGATGAGAATGTTCTTATTATTCGGCCGGTAAGAATTGCGATCTTTCTTATCGTCGACTTCTGTTTTGTTTAATAGCAGCACTTGTGGTGCATGTGGGAGTATTCACAAGAATAGCATCTTCCATTTATCCCTCTCCATCTTCTCCCGTATAACATTTTACGTATTGTTAAACCTCAACTAACTTTACGTATAACTTGAATTGTTATATTATTTTTGTTTGATTCGTATTATTATTGACCTGATGGTTGCTTAATATAGGCCTTATATATATTCACCATATATGTATAAATGTGAACATTATTTTCACGAGGATTAGGAATTCGAAGCTATATGGTTTGCATTCTAGTTATCATTGCTATTTCAATGATAATCTCGTAAATTCTTCATTAGACTTGGATACGATGAATAAATAAAAACATTTCGGCAAAGTGTGATACGGTAATTGAGTTGCTTCCACTAGCGATGTATACATACGATATATTTATACAGGCTTTATATACATTCTTTAAGCTCTAACCCTGTTTGGCCAGAAGGCTCATAACACATTCCCCCTTCACCCTTTCTCATACAATTCCATTCGAACCAATATATGAGATCCGCTATGAGCTAGCGTGAAAATATAACTTATCTTAATATCCACATACATATATATGTACATATGTAGGCATATGTGAGTTTATATGTTATATATATATATATATATATATATATATATATATATATATATATATATATATATATATATATGTATGAGGAAGTATGAGAAGTTGAGAAGGTGATACGACCGGAGAAAAATACAATTTAACAATAATTATATTCTTAACAATCATAGGTGAACAATATTAAAAGTTGAAAGTGTACGATACAAACACATCATTTGATGCAGACGATGTTAGTAACAGATGCTAATGAGTATATTCTACTCGATATCTTCACCACCCATTGTTACCCCACAGCCTACCGTTACATACAATATGTAACGTGACATCATGTGAGTGTTTACATTACTCCATAAGATACTTCTGTGCACGAAGTGAAGGAGTTTAACTACAATTTGTTCATCCGGAAAGTCACTGTGATCGTTTATATGTTATGTTGACAGTGAAAATGTTACCCTGTGGATAGGTTCCCCTTAAGTGTTCCAGTTAATCCTCGACAAAGGGCTTTTTATTGCAGCAATAACAACTGTGAACAGAATTAGACGAGTGATTTAGTAAGGACTTAACGCGCCCCGCGTTTTCTTGGGAACAAGCGACCGGCCACTTTCATCCCTACTTCTTCCCGTCATTATTCCAGAGTATCAGCCAGGAGTACTTGGGATTAAAACCACTTGGAACAATGAGGACAAGAATTGTCTTGGAAGTTTCCACCCAGTGCGCTTTACTGGGACATTAAAGGACATCAACCCTGTAAATATATTCGAATCAGAAATTCCCCTAAGGAATTTTATCCCAAAAATTTTTATTA